>VONZ01004056.1:0-21225 GCA_012976165.1 Labeo catla | reverse complement strand
GCATGCAATAGCCAGAGTCTGGTTCCTCACTAAAAGCTAAGGAGACTAGAGCCTGGTCTGTACTTGTGTGGCTGACCAATATTAGAAGACCCAGCATGCTGCTGGGGCCAGTTATTTTTTGGCCATCCAGCACGGGGAGCTCAGTCCCTGACATGTGTGTAGTCAACTTGACCTATTGTTTGAGATGGTAGCGCATCCTGACGGCCAAATTGAGGCTGTCAGGATGCGCTACCGCTGTATTAGAGCAGATGTATTAAACAACCCAAGGCAAAGCATGTTATTTGCCTGCTGTAGCCAGAGTCTGGCTCCTCAGAAAAGCTAAGCTGGCCTCAGCCTGGTCTGTTATTGGATGGGAGACCTATTAGAAAAGGTCTAGGGCTATTCGTGTTGCTTTTATGCTGATCAGCAGGGGGCGCTCATCCCCTGACGTGTATGGGTGCAATATTCCTCATTTAACTATGCAAACTTTAGACTGTAAAAAGAAACGACCTTTTGATCAAGCAATCAAGCGGTCCTTGTACGACAGTGTGACCTTCAGGTGAGGAAATAAACTGTTGTCCTTAATCCCCACCTTAATAATCAACTTGGCCTAATGTTAAGGATGGTAGCGCATGATTACGGCGAGTATTGAACTTGTCAGCATGCGCTACCCCTCTGTTGGAGAAGCTTTATTAAGGTACCAACAGGAAGCATGTCTTTTGCATACAGTAGCCAGAGTCTGGTTCCTCAGTAAAAGCTAAGGAGACTAGAGCCTGGTCTGTACTTGTGTGGCTGACCAATATTAGAAGACCTAGCATGCTGCTGGGGCCAGTTAGTTTATGGCCGACCAGCAGGGGGAGCTCAGTCCCTGACATGTGTGTAGTCAACTTGACCTATTGTTTGAGATGGTAGCGCATCCTGACGGCCAAATTGAGGCTGTCAGGATGCGCCACCGCTGTATTAGAGCAGATGTATTGAGGAGCCTAGGTCAAAGCATGTCCTTTACATGCAATAGCCAGAGGCTGGCTCCTCAGTAAAGCTAAGCAGGCTTCAACCTGGTCTATTTTTGGATGGGAGACCTATTAGAAAAGGTCTAGTGCTATTCGTGTTGCTTTTATGCTGATCAGCAGGGGCGCTCATCCCATGACATGTATGGGTGCAATATTCCTCATTTAACTATGCGAACTTTAGACTGTAAAAAGAAACGACCTTTTGATCAAGCAATCAGGCTGTCCTTGTAAGACGGTGTGACCTTCAGGTGAGGAAATAAACTGTTGTCCTTAATCCCCACCTTAATAATCAACTTGGCCTAATGTTAAAGATGGTAGCGCATGATTACGGCGAGTATTGAGCTTGTCAGCATGCGCTACCCCTCTGTTGGAGAAGCTTTATTAGGGTACCAACAGGAAGGATGTCTTTTGCATGCAATAGCCAGAGTCTGGTTCCTCACTAAAAGCCGTTAAGGGAGACTAGAGCCTGGTCTGTACTTGTGTGGCTGACCAATATTAGAAGATCTTGCATGCTGCTGGGGCTAGTTATTTTTTGCATTATCCAGCAGGGTGGGGGCCAAGTCCCGGGACATGTGTGTGTAGTCAACTTGACCTATTATTTGAGATGCGGTAGCGATCCTGAAGGCCAAATTGAGGTTGTCAGGGATGTTTTTCTACCGCCATTAGAGCACATATTAAACAAAAGGCAAAGCATGCTATTTGCCTGCTGTAGCCAGAGTCTGGACTCCCTCAGAAAGCTGTTGGCCCCGTAGCCTGGTCTGCTTTTGACAGAGACCCATTAGAAAAGGTCTAGGGTTGCCCGTGGTTGCTTTGTGCTGATCAGCAGGGGCTTCATCCCTGACATGTATGGGTACCCCGCATTTAACCATGCACTCTAGACTGTAAAGAAACGAATCTTTGATCAAGCAATCGGCGTCCCTAAGACGGTAGGTGTAGGTGAGAGGAAATAAACTGTTGTCCTTAATCCCCACCTTTAATAATCAACTTGGCCTAATGTTGACGGTGAAGCGCATGATTACGCTATATTCAGCTTGTCAGCATGCGCCTACCCCCTGCGCTGGAGAATCTTTATTAAGGTACCAAATAGGAAGCATGTCTTTTGCATGTGTAGCCAGAGTCTGGTTCACTAAAAGCTGGCGAGATTCATTCGGTCTGTACCTCTGCGGTGGTTGACCATTCGAAGACGAAGCATGCTGCTGGGGCCAGTTATTTTGGCTTCGACCAGCAGGGGGAGCTCAGTCCCTGACGTGTGTGTAGTCTACTTAACCTATTGTTTGAGACGGTAGCGCATCCTGAAGGCCAAATGGAGGCTGTCAGGATGTGCTACCTATCTATTAGAGCAGCTGTATTGAACAACCAAGAGCAAAGCATGTCCTTTGCCTGCAGCAGCCAGAGGCTGGGTTCTCAGTAAAGCTAAGCAGGCCTCAAACTGGTCTTTTTTTGGATGGGAGACCTATTAAAACAGGTCTAGGGTGCTATTTGTGTTGCTTTTATGCTGATCAGCGGGGGCACTCATCCCCTGACATGTATGGGGGCAATATTCCTCATATATATATATGCGAACTTCAGACTGTAAAAAGAAACGACCTTTTGATCAAGCAATCAAGCGATCCTTGTAAGACGGTGCGACCTTCAGGCGAGGAAATAAACTGTTGTCCTTAATCCCCACCTTAATAATCAACTTGGCCTATTGTTAAGGATGGTAGCGCATGCTGACGGCGAGTATTGGGCTTGTCAGCATGCGCTACTCGTCTGTTGCAGAAGCTTTATTAAGGTACCAACAGGAAGGATGTCTTTTGCATGCAATAGCCAGAGTCTGGTTCCTCACTAAAAGCTAAGGAGACTAGAGCCTGGTCTGTACTTGTGTGGCTGACCAATATTAGAAGACCCAGCATGCTGTTGGGGCCAGTTATTTTTTGGCCATCCAGCAGGGGGAGCTCAGTCCCTGACATGTGTGTAGTCAACTTGACCTATTGTTTGAGATGGTAGCGCATCCTGACGGCCAAATTGAGGCTGTCAGGATGCGCTACCGCTGTATTAGAGCAGATGTATTAAACAACCCAAGGCAAAGCATGTTATTTGCCTGCTGTAGCCAGAGTCTGGCTCCTCAGAAAAGCTAAGCTGGCCTCAGCCTGATCTGTTTTTGGATGGGAGACCTATTAGAAAAGGTCTAGTGCTATTCGTGTTGCTTTTATGCTGATCAGCAGGGGGCGCTCATCCCATGACATGTATGGGTGCAATATTCCTCATTTAACTATGCGAACTTTAGACTGTAAAAAGAAACGACCTTTTGATCAAGCAATCAAGCGGTCCTTGTAAGACGGTGTGACCTTCAGGTGAGGAAATAAACTGTTGTCCTTAATCCCCACCTTAATAATCAACTTGGCCTAATGTTAAGGATGGTAGCGCATGATTACGGCGAGTATTGAGCTTGTCAGCATGCGCTACCCCTCTGTTGGAGAAGCTTTATTAAGGTACCAACAGGAAGGATGTCTTTTGCATGCAATAGCCAGAGTCTGGTTCCTCACTAAAAGCTAAGGAGACTAGAGCCTGGTCTGTACTTGTGTGGCTGACCAATATTAGAAGACCTAGCATGCTGCTGGGGCCAGTTATTTTATGGCCGACCAGCAGGGGGAGCTCAGTCCCTGACATGTGTGTAGTCAACTTGACCTATTGTTTGAGATGGTAGCGCATCCTGACGGCCAAATTGAGGCTGTCAGGATGCGCTACCGCTGTATTAGAGCAGATGTATTGAGGAGCCCAGGTCAAAGCATGTTCTTTACCTGCAGTAGCCAGAGGCTGGCTCCTCAGTAAAGCTAAGCAGGCCTCAACCTGATTTGTTTTTGGATGGGAGACCTATTAGAAAAGGTCTAGTGCTATTCGTGTTGCTTTTATGCTGATCAGCAAGGGACGCTCATCCCCTGACATGTATGGGTGCAATATTCCTCATTTAACTATGCGAAATTTAGACTGTAAAAAGAAACGACTTTTTGATCAAGCAATCAAGCGGTCCTTGTAAGACGGTGCGACCTTCAGGTGAGGAAATAAACTGTTGTCCTTAAACCCCACCTTAATAATCAACTTGGCCTAGTGTTAAGGATCTTAGAACATCCTGACGGTGAGTATTGAGCTTTTCAGCATGCGCTACCCCTCTGTTGGAGAAGCTTTATTAAGCTACCGCTGTATTAGAGCAGCTGTATTGAGCAACCGAGAGCAAAGCATGTCCTTTGCCTGCAGTAGCCAGAGGCTGGCTCCTCAGTAAAGCTAAGCAGGCTTCAACCTGGCCTTTTTTTGGATGGGAGACCTATTAGAAAAGGTCTAGTGGTATTCGTGTTGCTTTTATGCTGATCAGCAGGGGGCGCTCATCCCCTGACATGTATGGGTGCAATATCCCTCATTTAACTATGCGAACTTTAGACTGTAAAAAGAAACGAACTTTTGATCAAGCAATCAAGCAATCCTTGTAAGACGGTGCGACCTTCAGGTGAGGAAATAAACTGTTGTCCTTAATCCCCACCTTAATAATCAACTTGGCCTATTGTTAAGGATGGTAGTGCATGCTGACGGCGAGTATTGAGCTTATCAGCATGCGCTACCTCTCTGTTGGAGAAGCTTTATTAAGGTACCAACAGGAAGCATGTCTTTTGCATACATTAGCCAGAGTCTGGTTCCTCACTAAAAGCTAAGGAGACTAGAGCCTGGTCTGTACTTGTGTGGCTGACCAATATTAGAAGACCTAGCATGCTGCTGGGGCCAGTTATTTTTTGGCCGACCAGCAGGGGGCGCTCAGTCCCTGACATGTGTGTAGTCAACTTGACCTATTGTTTGAGATGGTAGCGCATCCTGACGGCCAAATTGAGGCTGTCAGGATGCGCTACCGCTGTATTAGAGCAGATGTATTGAGGAGCCTAGGTCAAAGCATGTCCTTTACCTGCAATAGCCAGAGGCTGGCTCCTCAGTAAAGCTAAGCAGGCTTCAACCTGGTCTATTTTTGGATGGGAGACCTATTAGAAAAGGTCTAGTGCTATTCGTGTTGCTTTTATGCTGATCAGCAGGGGGCGCTCATCCCCTGACATGTATGGGTGCAATATTCCTCATTTAACTATGCGAACTTTAGACTGTAAAAAGAAACGACATTTTGATCAAGCAATCAGGCGGTCCTTGTAAGACGGTGTGACCTTCAGGTGAGGAAATAAACTGTTGTCCTTAATCCCCACCTTAATAATCAACTTGGCCTATTGTTAAGGATGGTAGCGCATGCTGACGGCGAGTATTGAGCTTATCAGCATGAGATACCTCTCTGTTGGAGAAGCTTTATTAAGGTACCAACAGGAAGCATGTCTTTTGCATACAGTAGCCAGAGTCTGGTTCCTCACTAAAAGCTAAAGAGACTAGAGCCTGGTCTGTACTTGTGTGGCTGACCAATATTAGAAGACCTAGCATGCTGCTGGGGCCAGTTATTTTTTGGCCATCCAGCAGGGGGAGCTGAGTCCCTGACATGTGTGTAGTCAACTTGACCTATTGTTTGAGATGGTAGCGCATCCTGAAGGCCAAATTGAGGCTGTCAGGATGCGCTACCGCGCTATTAGAGCACATGTATTAAACAAAAAAAGGCAAAGCATGTTATTTGCCTGCTGTAGCCAGAGTCTGACTCCTCAGAAAAGCTAAGCTGGCCTCAGCCTGGTCTGTTTTTGGATGGGAGACCTATTAGAAAAGGTCTAGGGCTATTCGTGTTGCTTTTATGCTGATCAGCAGGGGGGCGCTCATCCCCTGACATGTATGGGTGCAATATTCCTCATTTAACTATGCGAACTTTAGACTGTAAAAAGAAACGACCTTTTGATCAAGCAATCAGGCGGTCCTTGTAAGACGGTGTGACCTTCAGGTGAGGAAATAAACTGTGGTCCTTAATCCCCACCTTAATAATCAACTTGGCCTAATGTTAAGGATGGTAGCGCATGATTACGGCGAGTATTCAGCTTGTCAGCATGCGCTACCCCTCTGTTGGAGAATCTTTATTAAGGTACCAACAGGAAGCATGTCTTTTGCATGCAGTAGCCAGAGTCTGGTTCCTCACTAAAAGCTAAGGAGACTAGAGCCTGGTCTGTACTTGTGTGGTTGACCAATATTCGAAGAACTAGCATGCTGCTGGGGCCAGTTATTTTTGGCCGACCAGCAGGGGGAGCTCAGTCCCTGACGTGTGTGTAGTCTACTTAACCTATTGTTTGAGACGGTAGCGCATCCTGAAGGCCAAATGGAGGCTGTCAGGATGTGCTACCTATCTATTAGAGCAGCTGTATTGAACAACCAAGAGCAAAGCATGTCCTTTGCCTGCAGCAGCCAGAGGCTGGGTTCTCAGTAAAGCTAAGCAGGCCTCAAACTGGTCTTTTTTTGGATGGGAGACCTATTAAAACAGGTCTAGGGTGCTATTTGTGTTGCTTTTATGCTGATCAGCGGGGGCACTCATCCCCTGACATGTATGGGTGCAATATTCCTCATATATATATATGCGAACTTCAGACTGTAAAAAGAAACGACCTTTTGATCAAGCAATCAAGCGATCCTTGTAAGACGGTGCGACCTTCAGGCGAGGAAATAAACTGTTGTCCTTAATCCCCACCTTAATAATCAACTTGGCCTATTGTTAAGGATGGTAGCGCATGCTGACGGCGAGTATTGAGCTTGTCAGCATGCGCTACTCGTCTGTTGCAGAAGCTTTATTAAGGTACCAACAGGAAGGATGTCTTTTGCATGCAATAGCCTGAGTCTGGTTCCTCACTAAAAGCTAAGGAGACTAGCGCCTGGTCTGTACTTGTGTGGCTGACCAATATTAGAAGACCCAGCATGCTGCTGGGGCCAGTTATTTTTTGGCCATCCAGCAGGGGGAGCTCAGTCCCTGCCATGTGTGTAGTCAACTTGACCTATTGTTTGAGATGGTAGCGCATCCTGACGGCCAAATTGAGGCTGTCAGGATGCGCTACCGCTGTATTAGAGCAGATGTATTAAAAAACCCAAGGCAAAGCATGTTATTTGCCTGCTGTAGCCAGAGTCTGGCTCCTCAGAAAAGCTAAGCTGGCCTCAGCCTGATCTGTTTTTGGATGGGAGACCTATTAGAAAAGGTCTAGGGCTATTCTTGTTGCTTTTATGCTGATCAGCAGGGAGCGCTCATCCCCTTACATGTATGGGTGCAATATTCCTCATTTAACTATGCGAACTTTAGACTGTAAAAAGAAACGACCTTTTGATCAAGCAATCAAGCGGTCCTTATAAGACGGTGTGACCTTCAGGTGAGGAAATAAACTGTTGTCCTTAATCCCCACCTTAATAATCAACTTGGCCTAATGTTAAGGATGGTAGCGCATGATTACGGCGAGTATTGAGCTTGTCAGCATGCGCTACCCCTCTGTTGGAGAAGCTTTATTAAGGTACCAACAGGAAGGATGTCTTTTGCATGCAATAGCCAGAGGCTGGTTCCTCACTAAAAGCTAAGGAGACTAGAGCCTGGTCTGTACTTGTGTGGCTGACCAATATTAGAAGACCCAGCATGCTGCTGGGGCCAGTTATTTTTTGGCCATCCAGCAGGGGGAGCTCAGTCCCTGACATGTGTGTAGTCAACTTGACCTATTGTTTGAGATGGTAGCGCATCCTGCCGGCCAAATTGAGGCTGTCAGGATGCGCCACCGCTGTATTAGAGCAGATGTATTGAGGAGCCTAGGTCAAAGCATGTCCTTTACCTGCAATAGCCAGAGGCTGGCTCCTCAGTAAAGCTAAGCAGGCCTCAACCTGGTTTGTTTTTGGATGGGAGACCTATTAGAAAAGGTCTAGGGCTATTCGTGTTGCTTTTATGCTGATCAGNTTTATTAAGGTACCAACAGGAAGGATGTCTTTTGCATGCAATTGCCAGAGTCTGGTTCCTCACTAAAAGCTAAGGAGACTAGAGCCTGGTCTGTACTTGTGTGGCTGACCAATATTAGAAGATCTAGCATGCTGCTGGGGCCAGTTATTTTTTGGCCGACCAGCAGGGGGAGCTCAGTCCCTGACATGTGTGTAGTCAACTTGACCTATTGTTTGAGATGGTAGCGCATCCTGACGGCCAAATTGAGGCTGTCAGGATGCGCCACCGCTGTATTAGAGCAGATGTATTGAGGAGCCTAGGTCAAAGCATGTCCTTTACCTGCAATAGCCAGAGGCTGGCTCCTCAGTAAAGCTAAGCAGGCTTCAACCTGGTCTATTTTTGGATGGGAGACCTATTAGAAAAGGTCTAGTGCTATTCGTGTTGCTTTTATGCTGATCAGCAGGGGGCGCTCATCCCCTGACATGTATGGGTGCAATATTCCTCATTTAACTATGTAAACTTTAGACTGTAAAAAGAAACGCCCTTTTGATCAAGCAATCAGGCGGTCCTTGTAAGACGGTGTGACCTTCAGGTGAGGAAATAAACTGTTGTCCTTAATCCCCACCTTAATAATCAACTTGGCCTAATGTTAAGGATGGTAGCGCAGGATTACGGCGAGTATTGAGCTTGTCAGCATGCGCTACCCCTCTGTTGGAGAAGCTTTATTAAGGTATCAACAGGAAGGATCTTTTGCATGCAATAGCCAGAGTCTGGTTCCTCACTAAAAGCTAAGGAGACTAGAGCCTGGTCTGTACTTGTGTGGTTGACCAATATTCGAAGAACTAGCATGCTGCTGGGGCCAGTTATTTTTGGCCGACCAGCAGGGGGAGCTCAGTCCCTGACGTGTGTGTAGTCTACTTACCCTATTGTTTGAGACGGTAGCGCATCCTGAAGGCCAAATGGAGGCTGTCAGGATGTGCTACCTATCTATTAGAGCAGCTGTATTGAGCAGCCCAGAGCAAAGCATGTCCTTTCCCTGCAGTAGCCAGAGGCAGGCTCCTCAGAAAAGCTAAGCAGGGCTCAACCTGGTCTGTTTTTGGATGGGAGAGCTATTAGAAAAGGTCTAGGGTGCTATTCGTGTTGCTTTCATGCTGATCAGCAGGGGGCGCTCATCCCCTGACATGTATGGGTGCAATATTCCTCATATATATATATATATATGCGAACTTTAGACTGTAAAAAGAAACGACCTTTTGATCAAGCAATCAAGCGGTCCTTGTAAGACGGGGCGACCTTCAGGTGAGGAAATAAACTGTTGTCCTTAAACCCCACCTTAATAATCAACTTGGCCTAGTGTTAAGGATGGTAGCACATCCTGACGGCGAGTATTGAGCTTGTCAGCATGCGCTACCCCTCTGTTGGAGAAGCTTTATTAAGGTACCAACAGGAAGGATGTCATTTGCATGCAATAGCCAGAGTCTGGTTCCTCACTAAAAGCTAAGGAGACTAGAGCCTGGTCTGTACTTGTGTGGCTGACCAATATTAGAAGACCCAGCATGCTGCTGGGGCCAGTTATTTTTTGGCCATCCAGCAGGGGGAGCTCAGTCCCTGACATGTGTGTAGTCAACTTGACCAATTGTTTGAGATGGTAGCGCATCCTGAAGGCCAAATTGAGGCTGTCAGGATGCGCTACCGCGCTATTAGAGCAGATGTATTAAACAACCCAAGGCAAAGCATGTTATTTGCCTTCTGTAGCCAGAGTCTGGCTCCTCAGAAAAGCTACGCTGGCCTCAGCCTGGTCTGTTATTGGATGGGAGACCTATTAGAAAAGGTCTAGGGCTATTCGTGTTGCTTTTATGCTGATCAGCAGGGGGCGCTCATCCCCTTACATGTATGGGTGCAATATTCCTCATTTAACTATGCGAACTTTAGACTGTAAAAAGAAACGACCTTTTGATCAAGCAATCAGGCGGTCCTTGTAAGACGGTGTGACCTTCAGGTGAGGAAATAACCTGTTGTCCTTAATCCCCACCTTAATAATCAACTTGGCCTAATGTTAAAGATGGTAGCGCATGATTACGGCGAGTATTGAGCTTGTCAGCATGCGCTACCCCTCTGTTGGAGAAGCTTTATTAGGGTACCAACAGGAAGGATGTCTTTTGCATGCAATAGCCAGAGTCTGGTTCCTCACTAAAAGCTAAGGAGACTAGAGCCTGGTCTGTACTTGTGTGGCTGACCAATATTAGAAGACCTAGCATGCTGCTGGGGCCAGTTATTTTATGGCCGACCAGCAGGGGGAGCTCAGTCCCTGACATGTGTGTAGTCAACTTGACCTATTGTTTGAGATGGTAGCGCATCCTGACGGCCAAATTGAGGCTGTCAGGATGCGCCACCGCTGTATTAGAGCAGATGTATTGAGGAGCCTAGGTCAAAGCATGTCCTTTACCTGCAATAGCCAGAGGCTGGCTCCTCAGTAAAGCTAAGCAGGCTTCAACCTAGTCTATTTTTGGATGGGAGACCTATTAGAAAAGGTCTAGTGCTATTCGTGTTGCTTTTATGCTGATCAGCAGGGGGCGCTCATCCCATGACATGTATGGGTGCAATATTCCTCATTTAACTATGCGAACTTTAGACTGTAACAAGAAACGACCTTTTGATCAAGCAATCAAGCGATCCTTGTAAGACGGTGCGACCTTCAGGTGAGGAAATAAACTGTTGTCCTTAATCCCCACCTTAATAATCAACTTGGCCTAGTGTTAAGGATGGTAGCGCATGCTGACGGCGAGTATTGAGCTTATCAGCATGAGATACCTCTCTGTTGGAGAAGCTTTATTAAGGTACCAACAGGAAGCATGTCTTTTGCATACAGTAGCCAGAGTCTGGTTCCTCACTAAAAGCTAAGGAGACTAGAGCCTGGTCTGTACTTGTGTGGCTGCCCAATATTAGAAGACCTAGCATGCTGCTGGGGCCATTTAGTTTTTGGCCATCCAGCAGGGGGAGCTGAGTCCCTGACATGTGTGTAGTCAACTTGACCTACTGTTTGAGATGGTAGCGCATCCTGACGGCCAAATTGAGGCTGTCAGGATGCGCTACCGCTGTATTAGAGCAGATGTATTGAGGAGCCCAGGTCAAAGCATGTCCTTTACCTGCAGTAGCCAGAGGCTGGCTCTTCAGTAAAGCTAAGCAGGCTTCAACCTGGTCTGTTTTTGGATGGGAGACCTATTAGAAAAGGTCTAGTGCTATTCGTGTTGCTTTTATGCTGATCAGCGGGGGCACTCATCCCCTGACATGTATGGGTGCAATATTTCTCATATATCTATGCGAACTTTAGACTGTAAAAAGAAACGACCTTTTGATCAAGCAATCAAGCGATCCTTGTAAGACGGTGCGACCTTCAGGTGAGGAAATAAACTGTTGTCCTTAATCCCCACCTTAATAATCAACTTGGCCTATTGTTAAGGATGGTAGCGCATGATTACGGCGAGTATTGAGCTTGTCAGCGTGCGCTACCCCTCTGCTGGAGAAGCTTTATTAAGGTACCAACAGGAAGGATGTCTTTTGCATGCAATAGCCAGAGGCTGGTTCCTCACTAAAAGCTAAGGAGACGAGAGCCTGGTCTGTACTTGTGTGGTTGACCAATATTCGAAGACCTAGCATGCTGCTGGGGCCAGTTATTTTATGGCCGACCAGCAGGGGGAGCTCAGTCCCTGACATGTGTGTAGTCAACTTGACCTATTGTTTGAGATGGTAGCGCATCCTGACGGCCAAATTGAGGCTGTCAGGATGCGCTACCGCTGTATTAGAGCAGATGTATTAAACAACCCAAGGCAAAGCATGTTATTTGCCTGCTGTAGCCAGAGTCTGGCTCCTCAGAAAAGCTAAGCTGGCCTCAGCCTGATCTGTTTTTGGATGGGAGACCTATTAGAAAAGGTCTAGGGCTATTCTTGTTGCTTTTATGCTGATCAGCAGGGAGCGCTCATCCCCTTACATGTATGGGTGCAATATTCCTCATTTAACTATGCGAACTTTAGACTGTAAAAAGAAACGACCTTTTGATCAAGCAATCAAGCGGTCCTTATAAGACGGTGTGACCTTCAGGTGAGGAAATAAACTGTTGTCCTTAATCCCCACCTTAATAATCAACTTGGCCTAATGTTAAGGATGGTAGCGCATGATTTCGGCGAGTATTGAGCTTGTCAGCATGCGCTACCCCTCTGTTGGAGAAGCTTTATTAAGGTATCAACAGGAAGGATCTTTTGCATGCAATAGCCAGAGTCTGGTTCCTCACTAAAAGCTAAGGAGACTAGAGCCTCGTCTGTACTTGTGTGGCTGACCAATATTAGAAGACCTAGCATGCTGCTGGGGCCAGTTATGTTTTGGCCGACCAGCAGGGGGAGCTCAGTCCCTGACATGTGTGTAGTCAACTTGACCTATTGTTTGAGATGGTAGCGCATCCTGACGGCCAAATTGAGGCTGTCAGGATGCGCTACCGCTGTATTAGAGCAGATGTATTGAGGAGCCCAGGTCAAAGCATGTTATTTACCTGCAGTAGCCAGAGGCTGGCTCCTCAGTAAAGCTAAGCAGGCCTCAACCTTATTTGTTTTTGGATGGGAGACCTATTAGAAAAGGTCTAGTGCTATTCGTGTTGCTTTTATGCTGATCAGCAAGGGCCGCTCATCCCCTGACATGTATGGGTGCAATATTCCTCATTTAACTATGCGAACTTTAGACTGTAAAAAGAAACGACCTTTTGATCAAGCAATCAAGCGGTCCTTGTAAGACGGTGCGACCTTCAGGTGAGGAAATAAACTGTTGTCCTTAAACCCCACCTTAATAATCAACTTGGCCTAGTGTTAAGGATGGTAGCACATCCTGACGGCGAGTATTGAGCTTGTCATCGTGCGCTACCCCTCTGCTGGAGAAGCTTTATTAAGGTACTAACAGGAAGCATGTCTTTTGCATGCAGTAGCCAGAGTCTGGTTCCTTACTAAAAGCTAAGGAGACTAGAGCCTGGTCTGTACTTGTGTGGGTGACCAATATTCGAAGACCTAGCATGCTGCTGGGGCCAGTTATTTTTGGCCGACCAGCAGGGGGAGCTCAGTCCCTGACGTGTGTGTAGTCTACTTGACCTATTGTTTGAGACGGTAGCGCATCCTGAAGGCCAAATGGAGGCTGTCAGGATGTGCTACCTATCTATTAGAGCAGCTGTATTGAGCAACTGAGAGCAAAGCATGTCCTTTGCCTGCAGTAGCCAGAGGCTGGCTTCTCAGTAAAGCTAAGCTGGCCTCAAACTGGTCTGTTTTTGGATGGGAGACCTATTAAAACAGGTCTAGGGTGCTATTCGTGTTGCTTTTATGCTGATCAGCGGGGGCACTCATCCCCTGACATGTATGGGTGCAATATTCCTCATATATATATATGCGAACTTTAGACTGTAAAAAGAAACGACCTTTTGATCAAGCAATCAAGCGATCCTTGTAAGACGGTGCGACCTTCAGGCGAGGAAATAAACTGTTGTCCTTAATCCCCACCTTAATAATCAACTTGGCCTATTGTTAAGGATGGTAGCGCATGCTGACGGCGAGTATTGAGCTTATCAGCATGAGATATCTCTCTGTTGGAGAAGCTTTATTAAGGTACCAACAGGAAGCATGTCTTTTGCATACAGTAGCCAGAGTCTGGTTCCTCACTAAAAGCTAAGGAGACTAGAGCCTGGTCTGTACTTGTGTGGCTGACCAATATTAGAAGACCTAGCATGCTGCTGGGGCCAGTTATTTTTTGGCCATCCAGCAGGGGGAGCTGAGTCCCTGACATGTGTGTAGTCAACTTGACCTACTGTTTGAGATGGTAGCGCATCCTGACGGCCAAATTGAGGCTGTCAGGATGCGCTACCGCTGTAGTAGAGCAGATGTATTGAGGAGCCCAGGTCAAACCTACCAGCATATGCTGTTTTTTTTTTTCACCAGGTTAAGATACCAGCACAATAACACACTCAGCAATATGATCTAATTATCATTATTGGTAAAATCTTATAATATATCAAGATATTATTTTTGTCCACATCGCACATCCCTCGTAAACAATGAGTAAGATCCCACTGGAAGACTGTGATTTTTCCACTTGTGCATTTATATTCTAGCCACAAGTTTCCTATGAGTCCTTGCGTCAAAAGTGGGAGCGTCTTCCGGTTCAAAGTAAACAAGTGGGACATGATACTTATTCATTCAACAGTTGACAGTAGTGATGGGCAAATAAAGCCTCGTGAAGCACTGACATTTACCTCTGACTGTTTCAGGAAAAGATTCAAAGCTTTAAGTGTGTCAAAAACATCGCAATCTGATGGTTAGTAAAAAATAAAGCAGCCAAAATCCTGTAAAAGAAACTCCGTTGGACATAACTTTCATCAAACATATCACAGATTAACTCATGTTACATGCACAAATAAAAGTTTAACTGTGTGTGTGTGTGTGTGTGCTGAATTTCTGTTTCTGATAAATTCATTTACCCATAAAAACTCTGGCATTAAATGCTAGTACAAATATCTATGTGATGTAATGGAACAGCAATGTACAAATATGAACTGCATATGGCAAATACTTAAATTTCCATGAAATAATTTGTATTTTTCATATTACTTGTATGACTGGGTATTTAAAAATATGAATGAATAAGTAATTTCTGGGGGTTAGAACCGACACACAAAGTGAGTCGCACACTTCAGGTGAGGAAATAAACTGGAAATAAACTGTTGTCCTTAATCCCCACCTTAATAATCAACTTGGCCTAGTACTAAGGATGGTAGCGCATCCTGACGGCGAGTATTGAGCTTGTCAGCATGCGCTACCCCTCTGTTGGAGAAGCTTTATTAAGGTACCAACAGCAAGCATATCTGTTGCATGCAGTAGCCAGAGTCTGGTTCCTCACTAAAAGCTAAGGAGACTAGAGCCTGGTCTGTACTTGTGGGGCTGACCAATATTCGAAGACCTAGCATGCTGCTGGGGCCAGTTATTTTTTGGCCATCCAGCAGGGGGAGCTGAGTCCCTGACATGTGTGTAGTCAACTTGACCTACTGTTTGAGATGGTAGCGCATCCTGACGGCCAAATTGAGGCTGTCAGGATGCGCTACCGCTGTATTAGAGCAGATGTATTGAGGAGCCCAGGTCAAAGCATGTCCTTTACCTGCAGTAGCCAGAGGCTGGCTCTTCAGTAAAGCTAAGCAGGCTTCAACCTGGTCTGTTTTTGGATGGGAGACCTATTAGAAAAGGTCTAGTGCTATTCGTGTTGCTTTTATGCTGATCAGCGGGGGCACTCATCCCCTGACATGTATGGGTGCAATATTCCTCATATATATATGCGAACTTTAGACTGTAAAAAGAAACGACCTTTTGATCAAGCAATCAAGCGATCCTTGTAAGACGGTGCGACCTTCAGGCGAGGAAATAAACTGTTGTCCTTAATCCCCACCTTAATAATCAACTTGGCCTATTGTTAAGGATGGTAGCGCATGCTGACGGCGAATATTGAGCTTATCAGGATGAGATACCTCTCTGTTGGAGAAGCTTTATTAAGGTACCAACAGGAAGCATGTCTTTTGCATACAGTAGCCAGAGTCTGGTTCCTCACTAAAAGCTAAGGAGACTAGAGCCTGGTCTGTACTTGTGTGGCTGACCAATATTAGAAGACCTAGTATGCTGTTGGGGCCAGTTATTTTTTGGCCATCCAGCAGGGGGAGCTGAGTCCCTGACATGTGTGTAGTCAACTTGACTTATTGTTTGAGATGGTAGCGCATCCTGAAGGCCAAATTGAGGCTGTCAGGATGCGCTACCGCGCTATTAGAGCAGATGTATTAAACAACCCGAAGCAAAGCATGTCATTTGCCTGCTGTAGCCAGAGTCTGGCTCCTCAGAAAAGCTAAGCTGGCCTCAGCCTGGTCTATTTTTGGATGGGAGACCTATTAGAAAAGGTCTAGTGCTATTCGTGTTGCTTTTATGCTGATCAGCAGGGGGCGCTCATCCCCTGACATGTATGGGTGCAATATTCCTCATTTAACTATGCGAACTTTAGACTGTAAAAAGAAACGACCTTTTGATCAAGCAATCAAGCGATCCTTGTAAGACGGTGCGACCTTCAGGTGAGGAAATAAACTGTTGTCCTTAAACCCCACCTTAATAATCAACTTGGCCTAGTGTTAAGGATGGTAGCACATCCTGACGGCGAGTATTGAGCTTGTCAGCATGCGCTACCCCTCTGTTGGAGAAGCTTTATTAAGGTACCAACAGGAAGCATGTCTTTTGCATGCAGTAGCCAGAGTCTGGTTCCTCACTAAAAGCTAAGGAGACTAGAGCCTGGTCTGTACTTGTGTGGTTGACCAATATTCGAAGACCTAGCATGCTGCTGGGGCCAGTTATTTTTGGCCGACCAGCAGGGGGAGCTCAGTCCCTGACGTGTGTGTAGTCAACTTGATCCATTGTTTGAGATGGTAGCGCATCCTGAAGGCCAAATTGAGGCTGTCAGGATGCGCTACCGCGCTATTAGAGCACATGTATTAAACAAACCGAGGCAAAGCATGTTATTTGCCTGCTGTAGCCAGAGTCTGGCTCCTCAGAAAAGCTAAGCTGGCCTCAGCCTGGTCTGTTTTTGGATGGGAGACCTATTAGAAAAGGTCTAGGGCTATTTGTGTTGCTTTTATGCTGATCAGCAGGGGGCGCTCATCCCCTGACATGTATGGGTGCAATATTCCTCATTTAACTATGCGAACTTTAGACTGTAAAAAGAAACGACCTTTTGATCAAGCAATCAGGCGGTCCTTGTAAGACGGTGTGACCTTCAGGTGAGGAAATAAACTGTTGTCCTTAATCCCCACCTTAATAATCAACTTGGCCTAATGTTAAAGATGGTAGCGCATGATTACGGCGAGTATTGAGCTTGTCAGCATGCGCTACCCCTCTGTTGGAGAAGCTTTATTAGGGTACCAACAGGAAGGATGTCTTTTGCATGCAATAGCCAGAGTCTGGTTCCTCACTAAAAGCTAAGGAGACTAGAGCCTGGTCTGTACTTGTGTGGCTGACCAATATTAGAAGACCTAGCATGCTGCTGGGGCCAGTTATTTTATGGCCGACCAGCAGGGGGAGCTCAGTCCCTGACGTGTGTAGTCAACTTGACCTATTGTTTGAGATGGTAGCGCATCCTGACGGCCAAATTGAGGCTGTCAGGATGCGCTACCGCTGTATTAGAGCAGATGTATTGAGGAGCCCAGGTCAAAGCATGTTCTTTACCTGCAGTAGCCAGAGGCTGGCTCCTCAGTAAAGCTAAGCAGGCCTCAACCTTATTTGTTTTTGGATGGGAGACCTATTAGAAAAGGTCTAGTGCTATTCGTGTTGCTTTTATGCTGATCAGCAAGGGACGCTCATCCCCTGACATGTATGGGTGCAATATTCCTCATTTAACTATGCGAACTTTAGACTGTAAAAAGAAACGACCTTTTGATCAAGCAATCAAGCGGTCCTTGTAAGACGGTGCGACCTTCAGGTGAGGAAATAAACTGTTGTCCTTAAACCCCACCTTAATAATCAACTTGGCCTAGTGTTAAGGATGGTAGCACATCCTGACGGCGAGTATTGAGCTTGTCAGCGTGCGCTACCCCTCTGCTGGAGAAGCTTTATTAAGGTACTAACAGGAAGCATGTCTTTTGCATGCAGTAGCCAGAGTCTGGTTCCTTACTAAAAGCTAAGGAGACTAGAGCCTGGTCTGTACTTGTGTGGTTGACCAATATTCGAAGACATAGCATGCTGCTGGGGCCAGTTATTTTTGGCCGACCAGCAGGGGGAGCTCAGTCCCTGACGTGTGTGTAGTCTACTTGACCTATTGTTTGAGACGGTAGCGCATCCTGAAGGCCAAATGGAGGCTGTCAGGATGTGCTACCTATCTATTAGAGCAGCTGTATTGAGCAACTGAGAGCAAAGCATGTCCTTTGCCTGCAGTAGCCAGAGGCTGGCTTCTCAGTAAAGCTAAGCTGGCCTCAAACTGGTCTGTTTTTGGATGGGAGACCTATTAAAACAGGTCTAGGGTGCTATTCGGGTTGCTTTTATGCTGATCAGCGGGGGCACTCATCCCCTGACATGTATGGGTGCAATATTCCTCATATATATATATGCGAACTTTAGACTGTAAAAAGAAACGACCTTTTGATCAAGCAATCAAGCGATCCTTGTAAGACGGTGCGACCTTCAGGCGAGGAAATAAACTGTTGTCCTTAATCCCCACCTTAAAAATCAACTTGGCCTATTGTTAAGGATGGTAGCGCATGATTACGGCGAGTATTGAGCTTGTCAGCGTGCGCTACCCCTCCGCTGGAGAAGCTTTATTAAGGTACCAACAGGAAGGATGTCTTTTGCATGCAATAGCCAGAGTCTGGTTCCTCACTAAAAGCTAAGGAGACTAGAGCCTGGTCTGTACTTGTGTGGATGACCAATATTAGAAGACCTAGCATGCTGCTGGGGCCAGTTATTTTTTGGCCGACCAGCAGGGGGAGCTCAGTCCCTGACATGTGTGTAGTCAACTTGACCTATTGTTTGAGATGCCAATTTGAGGCTGTCAGGATGGGCTACCGCTGTATTAGAGCAGATGTATTGAGGAGCCTAGTTCAAAGCATGTCCTTTACCTGCAGTAGCCAGAGGCTGGCTCCTCAGTAAAGCTAAGCAGGCCTCAACCTGGTTTGTTTTTGGATGGGAGACCTATTAGAAAAGGTCTAGTGCTATTCGTGTTGCTTTTATGCTGATCAGCGGGGGCACTCATCCCCTGACATGTATGGGTGCAATATTTCTCATATATCTATGCGAACTTTAGACTGTAAAAAGAAACGACCTTTTGATCAAGCAATCAAGCGATCCTTGTAAGACGGTGCGACCTTCAGGTGAGGAAATAAACTGTTGTCCTTAATCCCCACCTTAATAATCAACTTGGCCTATTGTTAAGGATGGTAGCGCTATGCTAGTATTGAGCTTATCGGCATGAGATATCTCTACGGAGACTTTATTAAGGTACCAACAGGAAGCATGTCTTGCATACAGTAGCCAAGAGTCTGGTTCACTAAAAGCTAAGGAGACTAAGAAACTGGGTCTGTACTTGTGTGGCTGACCAATTAGAAGACCTAGCATGCTGCTGGGACTGTTTTGACCATCCAGCGGGGAGCTCAATTCTATGACATGTGTGTAGTCAACTTGACCCTATTGTTTGAGATAGTGGCGCATCCCTGGCGGTAAATTGAGGCTGTCGGGATCATCCACCCTGTAATAGAAACGAATTGGGAGCCAGGTCAAAACCTACCAGCATGTATACTTTTTTTTCACCAGGTTAAGATACCAGCACAATAACACACTCAGCAATATGATCTAATTATCATTATTGGTAAAATCTTATAATATATCAAGATATTATTTTTGTCCACATCGCACATCCCTCGTAAACAATGAGTAAGATCCCACTGGAAGACTGTGATTTTTCCACTTGTGCATTGATATTCTAGCCACAAGTTTCCTATGAGTCCTTGCGTCAAAAGTGGGAGCGTCTTCCGGTTCAAAGTAAACAAGTGGGACATGATACTTATTCATTCAACAGTTGACAGTAGTGATGGGCAAATAAAGCCTCGTGAAGCACTGACATTTACCTCTGACTGTTTCAGGAAAAGATTCAAAGCTTTAAGTGTGTCAAAAACATCGCAATCTGATGGTTAGTAAAAAATAAAGCAGCCAAAATCCTGTAAAAGAAACTCCGTTGGACATAACTTTCATCAAACATATCACAGATTAACTCATGTTACGTGCACAAATAAAAGTTTAACTGTGTGTGTGTGTGTGCTGAATTTCTGTTTCTGATAAATTCATTTACCCATAAAAACTCTGGCATTAAATGCTAGTACAAATATCTATGTGATGTAATGGAACAGCAATGTACAAATATGAACTGCATATGGCAAATACTTAAATTTCCATGAAATAATTTGTATTTTTCATATTACTTGTATGACTGGGTATTTAAAAATATGAATGAATAAGTAATTTCTGGGGGTTCGAACCGACACACAAAGTGAGTCGCACACTTCAGGTGAGGAAATAAACTGGAAATAAACTGTTGTCCTTAATCCCCACCTTAATAATCAACTTGGCCTAGTACTAAGGATGGTAGCGCATCCTGACGGCGAGTATTGAGCTTGTCAGCATGCGCTACCCCTCTGTTGGAGAAGCTTTATTAAGGTACCAACAGCAAGCATATCTGTTGCATGCAGTAGCCAGAGTCTGGTTCCTCACTAAAAGCTAAGGAGACTAGAGCCTGGTCTGTACTTGTGTGGCTGACCAATATTCGAAGCCCTAGCATGCTGCTGGGGCCAGTTATTTTTTGGCCATCCAGCAGGGGGAGCTGAGTCCCTGACATGTGTGTAGTCAACTTGACCTACTGTTTGAGATGGTAGCGCATCCTGACGGCCAAATTGAGGCTGTCAGGATGCGCTACCGCTGTATTAGAGCAGATGTATTGAGGAGCCCAGGTCAAAGCATGTCCTTTACCTGCAGTAGCCAGAGGCTGGCTCTTCAGTAAAGCTAAGCAGGCTTCAACCTGGTCTGTTTTTGGATGGGAGACCTATTAGAAAAGGTCTAGTGCTATTCGTGTTGCTTTTATGCTGATCAGCGGGGGCACTCATCCCCTGACATGTATGGGTGCAATATTCCTCATATATATATGCGAACTTTAGACTGTAAAAAGAAACGACCTTTTGATCAAGCAATCAAGCGATCCTTGTAAGACGGTGCGACCTTCAGGCGAGGAAATAAACTGTTGTCCTTAATCCCCACCTTAATAATCAACTTGGCCTATTGTTAAGGATGGTAGCGCATGCTGACGGCGAATATTGAGCTTATCAGGATGAGATACCTCTCTGTTGGAGAAGCTTTATTAAGGTACCAACAGGAAGCATGTCTTTTGCATACAGTAGCCAGAGTCTGGTTCCTCACTAAAAGCTAAGGAGACTAGAGCCTGGTCTGTACTTGTGTGGCTGACCAATATTAGAAGACCTAGTATGCTGTTGGGGCCAGTTATTTTTTGGCCAGCCAGCAGGGGGAGCTGAGTCCCTGACATGTGTGTAGTCAACTTGACTTATTGTTTGAGATGGTAGCGCATCCTGAAGGCCAAATTGAGGCTGTCAGGATGCGCTACCGCGCTATTAGAGCAGATGTATTAAACAACCCGAAGCAAAGCATGTCATTTGCCTGCTGTAGCCAGAGTCTGGCTCCTCAGAAAAGCTAAGCTGGCCTCCGCCTGGTCTATTTTTGGATGGGAGACCTATTAGAAAAGGTCTAGTGCTATTCGTGTTGCTTTTATGCTGATCAGCAGGGGGCGCTCATCCCCTGA
>VONZ01004055.1:10000-13352 GCA_012976165.1 Labeo catla | reverse complement strand
TTGGTGTTGGTGCAGGTTGAAGAGATGGTTCTTTGCTTTGGTTGATGATGGTACACATTCCACAGCTTCCCACATACCGCCAGACATCCTTGCGGACCGCTGGCCACCAGGCGTCCTCCAGGATGCGGAGAAGAGTTTTCAGTCGTCCGTGATGTCTCTCTGCTGTCCTGCTGTGGAGGCTCTGTAGCGTTCGTTGGATCAAGGCCTTTGGAAGGACGAGCTGCAGTCGGTGCCGGCCGTCCTCGCTCTTGATCCGTCGGTACAGCAAGCCCTGGTGGATGATCATGGGGGTCCTGTCAGTCCGGTGTGTGGAAGGGGAGATGGGAAGCGCTCTCACCGTGAAGTCTGTGGTCTGTGAAGTCAAGCTCTGCCTGCCGCTTTGAGAAGGCCGGCCCAGAAAAAAGGGTGGGCGTGTGAAAAACGACCTTCTTCCAGCCGGAGTCGAACCAGCGACCTAAGGATTGTCCCACAGTCCTCCCCTCTCCCAGCTGAGCGACCGAAGCGAGCAACGGGAAGAGGAGCCCGCCTTTCCCATACCGGGAGTCGAAGCCGGGTAAAAACCAGGAATCCTGACCGCTAGACCACATGGGAACCGGTCAATGAAGCCTTGTCCAGGCAAAATTAAAAATAAAAAAATAAATACGCCCGTCATGCATTCAAACACACGCGTGGTGTTGCATTGTAACCGCCCTCTCAAGGATAAACAGCCTACGCCGCTCAGTCAAGGTACAAAAATGACAAATCATGAGATTGACACTGAAACGGAGACGGGGTTTTAATCGGATAAGTTGCTGATCATTGGCTAGTTCGGTTTCATTTAGTTTACAACCGTTTCTTAATGCCCGGGTGGCACTTAGGAATAAGGCAACACATTGGCAAGCCCATGACATCAAAACCACACTGCTTTACACAAGAATCACAGAGCGAGCCAGCCAGGAGTCGAACCTAGAATCTTCTGATCCGTAGTCAGATGCGTTATCCATTGCGCCACTGGCCCACCGGCAAGCTTGCCGCGTGCACGCGGCAGACTTGTTGGTTTTCGACGTGACCGAGGCCTGTGCTGTTTGCTGCTTCTCATGCTATTAACAAGCCAGCAGCCGACCAGCCCTTCCCTGGTGGTCTAGTGGTTAGGATTCAACGCTCTCACCGCCACGGACTGTGAAGTCAAGCTCTGCTTGCCGTTTTGAGAAGGCCGGCCCAAAAAAATGCCGGGCGCATGAAAAACGACCTCCTTCGAGCCTCAACCAGCGACCTAAGGACGGCCAACGCTCCTCCTACAGCCCTCCGCTCTACCAACTGAGCTATCGAAGGCGCGGTGGGGTGGGGACACAACCTCGGCCTATCAGGTTTCTGTAGCTCGACTGCTGACCAAAAAAGGCTTCTGACGCAGGAAGACGTGCGGGCTGTTTGAAGAGGGCAGCAAAGAGTAGCTCGCCTTCCCATACCGGGAGTCGAACCCGGGCCGCCTGGGTGAAAACCAGGTATCCTGACCGCTAGACCATATGGAAACTGGAGTCTTCACCAGCTAAAACTGTAAATAAATAAATAAACACATGAATAAATAAGCGAACAAAAAATGGCCCGTACGGGGATCGAACCCGCGACCTTGGCGTTATTAGCACCACGCTCTAACCAACTGCGCTAACCGGCCAGGCTCAGTGGAGGGGTCTGCCCAATTTCTCCAAAATGTTCCGATTGCTCATGACCCTAAAAAGACAGAAAAGCTTCAGGAACAAGCCTAACCACGGGCTCGTCCGGGATTTGAACCCGGGACCTCTCGCACCCAAAGCGAGAATCATACCCCTAGACCAACGAGCCGGCTCGTGCTGAAGCACACTCGCTAAAGCACGTAGATAACTTTAAACTGATAAAACTAAATAACTTGAAAGTGGACCTTTGAATGGCTTTAAAACATGGTGGTGGACCTAAGACGAAGAAGATTCTTGCAGCTGCAGCCAGGGGAATTAGCTCAAATGGTAGAGTGCTCGCTTAGCATGCGAGAGGTAGCGGGATCGATGCCCGCATTCTCCAAGCGGGCTCCGGCCCTTTTGCGCTCGCTTCCCAAACGAGACAGGCTGCGCGGTTTACGGTATGAAGCACCACGCGAGATTTTGGGGCCCACTGCTGCGAAAATGTTTTTCGGACCAGGCCCTGTGCACATTCGTGGCAATAAAAAAGAAAAAAAAGGCAGGTCCCACCGAGAGTTGAACTCGGATCGCTGGATTCAAAGTCCAGAGTGCTAACCATTACACCATGGAAGCATGCAAGCGCAGCCGCAGCTCACAGGGCCGCAGCTCACAGGGCCGCAAAGAATACATTTATTACGGCACGTCAGCAGCCAAAAAAAAAAAAAAACTCGAGCACCTGCTGTCTTTCCCCCATAAACTGCCACAAGAAGGCCCGCAGGTTCCACCGAGATTTGAACTCGGATCGCTGGATTCAAAGTCCAGAGTGCTAACCATTACACCACGGAACCCCGACCACCTCCCAGACCGACGTCTGCGAAGCAGATAGCGTTGCGGCTATGGGGACCCAGTCAGAGCACGGGGTTGGAGCCAAGTGAATTTTGGTCATTGGCCACCCTCGACCGAAAAACAAAAGCAGGCACCATCTGCCGAAACCCGGGATCGAACCAGGGACCTTTAGATCTTCAGGCTAACGCTCTCCCAACTGAGCTATTTCGGCCAAGTCCGCCGATCCTTTAGTCAGCAGGGGTTTACGTGCGACCACCGGTCACTTTGCGAGAAGAGCAGAGTTGCGATAACAGAGATGCGAAAACAAGCTGGCCCGCACGGGGATCGAACCCGCGGCCTTGGCGTTATTAGCGCCACGCTCTAACCAACGGCGCTGCCGCCGACTAAACTTTGGTCCGATTTCCCCAAAGCTTGCTGATTGCTCATGACCCTGAACAGAGAGATGAGCTTCAGGACCAAGCCTAACCAAGGGTTCGCCTGGGATTTGAACCCGGTACCTCTAACACCCAAAGCAAGAACCATACCCCTAGACTAACGAGGCAACTCACACTGCCCTCGATCCGCTGTCTGACCTTCAGCATCGCTGTTCACGCGGCTTTAAATGCAGGGAGCATCCAGAAATCTGCACTTGTGTCAAAAATCCAACAAACAAACAAACAAACAAACAAAAAAACGCTCGCTACAGCACCTAGATTACCTAAAACTGATAAAACTATTCAACTTGAAAGTGGGCCTTTGAATGGATTTATAAAACGGTGCCGGACCTGAGGTGGAGATGATTCTTTCTTCCGCAGTGGGGGGAATTAGCTCAAATGGTAGAGCGTTCGCTTAGCGTGCGAGAGGCAGCTGGATCGACGCCTGCATTCTCCAAGCGGGCT
>VONZ01004055.1:0-5000 GCA_012976165.1 Labeo catla | reverse complement strand
CACTTTTGACACTTTGACAGTGTATATACAGTCCACGAGAAGTGATAATCCAATCGGTTGCAAAGTTGTGACTGGAAAGGTAAGTCCACGGTTTGGAAACTCCGCAACCCTGCAAGCTCTGTTTAGTGACTCCCTGTTTGTTTGGCATGCTGCTGTCTTTATACAGTTCCTGCTTCCTGTCATGCGACCGGTCACATGACAGGCCAACCATACATTGCTTAAAGACATACACACTAAAATGTTAAGAGGAATAAAATGGACTTACGAAAACATGTAAACCAGTTAAAACTCGATTATACATACAATCATTGCAATAAATAGAGCGGTAAAATATGCCTCTTGTGTGACAGTGTCACATAGTCTCCCCCCTTCGCCTACGGCACGGTCGGGGAAGAAACTAGTCTCTTAAGAGCACCGTCATCCGTTGTCCATAAAATGGGTATCCTCTTTAAAGTGTAACTTAAAATGTCTTTGAAATAAATTAGCTAAAACTAGGCACTCCCATGCAGGCCCTAGTTTGCTGGAAGGAAGTGGGGAACCATTGCAGAGAGGTGGAAGTCGGTACCAGCCTGGGTAACCCTGGGGAGGTTGCACGGTTCCTCCCTGGTGCTTCCTATACCCAGCACTGCCGGCACGCCGCTCCCTCCGTAGATTCCTCCTTCCTGGCTTGAGGGTTGGTGTTGGTGCAGGTTGAAGAGATGGTTCTTTGCTTTGGTTGATGATGGTACACATTCCACAGCTTCCCACATACCGCCAGACATCCTTGCGGCCCGCTGGCCACCAGGCGTCCTCCAGGATGCGGAGAAGAGTTTTCAGTCGTCCGTGATGTCTCTCCGCTGCCCTGCTGTGGAGGCTCTGTAGCGTTCGTTGGATCAAGGCCTTTGGAAGGACGAGCTGCAGTCGGTGCCGGCCGTCCTCGCTCTTGATCCGTCGGTACAGCAAGCCCTGGTGGATGGTGTCAGTCAAGGTACAAAAATGACAAATCATGAGATTGACACTGAAACGGAGACGGGGTTTTAATCGGATAAGTTGCTGATCATTGGCTAGTTCGGTTTCATTTCGTTTACAACCGTTTCTTAATGCCCGGGTGGCACTTAGGAATAAGGCAACACATTGGCAAGCCCATGACATCAAAACCACACTGCTTTACACAAAAATGACCGAGCGAGCCAGCCAGGAGTCAAACCTAGAATCTTCTGATCCGTAGTCAGACGCGTTATCCATTGCGCCACTGGCCCACCGGCAAGCTTGCCGCGTGCTCGCGGCAGACTTGTTGGTTTTCGACGTGACCGAGGCCTGTGCTGTTTGCTGCTTACGAAAATATGTAAACCAGTTAAAACTCGATTATACATACAATCATTGCAATAAATAGAGCGGTAAAATATGCCTCTTGTGTGACAGTGTCACATAGTCTCCCCCCTTCGCCTACGGCACGTCGGGGAAGAAACTAGTCTCTTAAGAGCACCGTCATCCGTTGTCCATAAAATGGGTATCCTCTTTAAAGTGTAACTTAAAATGTCTTTGAAATAAATTAGCTAAAACTAGGCACTCCCATGCAGGCCCTAGTTTGCTGGAAGGAAGTGGGGAACCATTGCAGAGAGGTGGAAGTCGGTACCAGCCTGGGTAACCCTGGGGAGGTTGCACGGTTCCTCCCTGGTGCTTCCTATACCCAGCACTGCCGGCACGCCGCTCCCTCCGTAGATTCCTCCTTCCTGGCTTGAGGGTTGGTGTTGGTGCAGGTTGAAGAGATGGTTCTTTGCTTTGGTTGATGATGGTACACATTCCACAGCTTCCCACATACCGCCAGACATCCTTGCGGACCGCTGGCCACCAGGCGTCCTCCAGGATGCGGAGAAGAGTTTTCAGTCGTCCGTGATGTCTCTCCGCTGTCCTGCTGTGGAGGCTCTGTAGCGTTCGTTGGATCAAGGCCTTTGGAAGGACGAGCTGCAGTCGGTGCCGGCCGTCCTCGCTCTTGATCCGTCGGTACAGCAAGCCCTGGTGGATGGTGTCAGTCAAGGTACAAAAATGACAAATCATGAGATTGACACTGAAACGGAGACGGGGTTTTAATCGGATAAGTTGCTGATCATTGGCTAGTTCGGTTTCATTTCGTTTACAACCGTTTCTTAATGCCCGGGTGGCACTTAGGAATAAGGCAACACATTGGCAAGCCCATGACATCAAAACCACACTGCTTTACACAAAAATCACAGAGCGAGCCAGCCAGGAGTCAAACCTAGAATCTTCTGATCCGTAGTCAGACGCGTTATCCATTGCGCCACTGGCCCACCGGCAAGCTTGCCGCGTGCTCGCGGCAGACTTGTTGGTTTTCGACGTGACCGAGGCCTGTGCTGTTTGCTGCTTACGAAAATATGTAAACCAGTTAAAACTCGATTATACATACAATCATTGCAATAAATAGAGCGGTAAAATATGCCTCTTGTGTGACAGTGTCACATAGTCTCCCCCCTTCGCCTACGGCACGTCGGGGAAGAAACTAGTCTCTTAAGAGCACCGTCATCCGTTGTCCATAAAATGGGTATCCTCTTTAAAGTGTAACTTAAAATGTCTTTGAAATAAATTAGCTAAAACTAGGCACTCCCATGCAGGCCCTAGTTTGCTGGAAGGAAGTGGGGAACCATTGCAGAGAGGTGGAAGTCGGTACCAGCCTGGGTAACCCTGGGGAGGTTGCACGGTTCCTCCCTGGTGCTTCCTATACCCAGCACTGCCGGCACGCCGCTCCCTCCGTAGATTCCTCCTTCCTGGCTTGAGGGTTGGTGTTGGTGCAGGTTGAAGAGATGGTTCTTTGCTTTGGTTGATGATGGTACACATTCCACAGCTTCCCACATACCGCCAGACATCCTTGCGGACCGCTGGCCACCAGGCGTCCTCCAGGATGCGGAGAAGAGTTTTCAGTCGTCCGTGATGTCTCTCCGCTGTCCTGCTGTGGAGGCTCTGTAGCGTTCGTTGGATCAAGGCCTTTGGAAGGACGAGCTGCAGTCGGTGCCGGCCGTCCTCGCTCTTGATCCGTCGGTACAGCAAGCCCTGGTGGATGATCATGGTGGTCCTGTCAGTCCGGTGTGTGGAAGGGGAGATGGGAAGCGCTCTCACCGTGAAGTCTGTGGTCTGTGAAGTCAAGCTCTGCCTGCCGCTTTGAGAAGGCCGGCCCAGAAAAAAGGGTGGGCGTGTGAAAAACGACCTTCTTCCAGCCGGAGTCGAACCAGCGACCTAAGGATTGTCTCACAGTCCTCCCCTCTCCCAGCTGAGCGACCGAAGCGAGCAACGGGAAGAGGAGCCCGCCTTTCCCATACCGGGAGTCGAAGCCGGGTAAAAACCAGGAATCCTGACCGCTAGACCACATGGGAACCGGTCAATGAAGCCTTGTCCAGGCAAAATTAAAAATAAAAAAATAAATACGCACGTCATGCATTCAAACACACGCGTGGTGTTGCATTGTAACCGCCCTCTCAAGGATAAACAGCCTACGCCGCTCAGTCAAGGTACAAAAATGACAAATCATGAGATTGACACTGAAACGGAGACGGGGTTTTAATCGGATAAGTTGCTGATCATTGGCTAGTTCGGTTTCATTTCGTTTACAACCGTTTCTTAATGCCCGGGTGGCACTTAGGAATAAGGCAACACATTGGCAAGCCCATGACATCAAAACCACACTGCTTTACACAAAAATCACAGAGCGAGCCAGCCAGGAGTCGAACCTAGAATCTTCTGATCCGTAGTCAGACGCGTTATCCATTGCGCCACTGGCCCACCGGCAAGCTTGCCGCGTGCTCGCGGCAGACTTGTTGGTTTTCGACGTGACCGAGGCCTGTGCTGTTTGCTGCTTCTCATGCTATTAACAAGCCAGCAGCCGACCAGCCCTTCCCTGGTGGTCTAGTGGTTAGGATTCAACGCTCTCACCGCCACGGACTGTGAAGTCAAGCTCTGCTTGCCGTTTTGAGAAGGCCGGCCCAAAAAAATGCCGGGCGCGTGAAAAACGACCTCCTTCGAGCCTCAACCAGCGACCTAAGGACGGCCAACGCTCCTCCTACAGCCCTCCGCTCTACCAGCTGAGCTATCGAAGGCGCGGTGGGGTGGGGACACAACCTCGGCCTATCAGGTTTCTGTAGCTCGACTGCTGACCAAAAACGGCTTCTGACGCAGGAAGACGTGCGGGCCGTTTGAAGAGGGCAGCAAAGAGTAGCTCGCCTTCCCATACCGGGAGTCGAACCCGGGCCGCCTGGGTGAAAACCAGGAATCCTGACCGCTAGACCATATGGGAACTGGAGTCTTCCCCAGCTAAAACTGTAAATAAATAAATAAACACATGAATAAATAAGCGAACAAAAAATGGCCCGTACGGGGATCGAACCCGCGACCTTGGCGTTATTAGCACCACGCTCTAACCAACTGAGCTAACCGGCCAGGCTCAGTGGAGGGGTCTGCCCAATTTCTCCAAAATGTTCCGATTGCTCATGACCCTAAAAAGACAGAAAAGCTTCAGGAACAAGCCTAACCACGGGCTCGTCCGGGATTTGAACCCGGGACCTCTCGCACCCAAAGCGAGAATCATACCCCTAGACCAACGAGCCGGCTCGTGCTGAAGCACACTCGCTAAAGCACGTAGATAACTTTAAACTGATAAAACTAAATAACTTGAAAGTGGACCTTTGGATGGCTTTAAAACATGGTGGTGGACCTAAGACGAAGAAGATTCTTGCAGCTGCAGCCAGGGGAATTAGCTCAAATGGTAGAGCGCTCGCTTAGCATGCGAGAGGTAGCGGGATCGATGCCCGCATTCTCCAAGCGGGCTCCGGCCCTTTTGCGCTCGCTTCCCGAACGAGACAGGCTGCGCTGTTTACGGTATGAAGCACCACGCGAGATTTTGGGGCCCACTGCTGCGAAAAGGTTTTTCGGACCAGGCCCTGTGCACATTCGTGGCAATAAAAAAGAAAAAAAAGGCAGGTCCCACCGAGAGTTGAACTCGGATCGCTGGATTC
>VONZ01004054.1:0-13357 GCA_012976165.1 Labeo catla | reverse complement strand
ATTTTGACTTTATTCTCGTAGTATTTCGACTTTATTCTTGTAATATTTCGACTTTATTCTCGTTTTATTTTGACTATTCTCATAGTATTTCGACTTTATGGTTGTAGTATTTCAACCTTATTCTCAAAACATTTTGACTTTATTCTCATTGTATTTTGACTTTATGCTCGTAGTATTTTAACTTTATTCTTGTAGTATTTCGACTTTATTCTCAAAATATTTTGACTTTATTCACCTAGTATTTTGACTTTATTCTCGTAATTTTTGACTTTATGCTCTTAGTATTTCGACTGCATTCTCGTAATATTTCGACTTTATTCTCGTAGTATTTTGACTTTATTCTCAGAGTATTTCAAATTATTCTGTAATATCACCATTCTTCGCTTTATTTTGACTATTCTCATAGTATTTCACCATGGTTGTGTACTTGAACCTGCCCTCAAAACATTTCTTTGACCTTTATTCCTCATTGCATTTTGACTTTATGTCAGAAAGAACTTTATTCCTTGTAGTATTCTCAATTTTATCTCAAAAATATTTTGACTTTATTCACCTAGTATTTTCTTGACTTTATTCCTCACAGAATTTTGGACTTTATGCCTTTTAGGTATTTCTAATAAGCATTCCTCGTGAATATTTCTAATTTTATTCCTTGTAGTATTTTGACTTTATTCCTGAAAGTATCGACTTTTATTCTGTAATATTTTGACTTTATCTCCTCTAGCATTTTGACTATTCTCTTAGTATTTCGACTTTATGCTTGTAGTATTTCAACCTTATTCTCAAAACATTTTGACTTTATTCTCATGGTTTTTTGACTTTATTCTCCTAGTATTCCGACTTTATTCTCAAAATATTTTGACTTTTTATTCTGGTAGTATTTCGACTTTATGCTTGTAGTATTTTGACTATTCTCGAAATATTTAGACTTTTATTCTCATGGTATTTTGACTTTATGCTCGTAGTATTTTGACTTTATGCCTGTATTCACTTTATTCTTCAAAATATTTGACTTTATTCTTGTAGTTTTTCAACCGCATTTTCTCAGCATTTCTAATCGCATTCCTGAATATTTCAATTTTATGCTCAGAGTACTGGACTTTTATTCTCAGTGGTATTTCGACCTGCACTACAAAGATTGGACTTTCTATGCTCTAGTATTTCGACTTACTTTAAAATATTTTCACCATTCCTCAAAAATATTTTGACTTATGCTCACAGATTCCATCTCTTTATTCCTCGTAGTATTTTGACTTTATGCTGGTAGTATTTCGACTTGTTCAGTATTTCAATCGTGACCTCATAGAATTTCGACATTTTATGTCGTATTTCCGACTTTTATTCTCAGCCTTTGACTTTATTCACCTAGTATTTTGACTTTATTCCCTCGTATAATATTTCGACTTTATGCCTAGTATTTCAACTTTATTCTTTAGTATTTCTCGACTGCATTCTCGTAGCTTATCACTTATTCTGTAATATTTCCGACTTCTATTCTCGCAGAGTATTTCGACTGCATTCCTCTTAGCATTTTGGACTGCATTCCTGAATATTTCCTCAATTTTATGCTCAGAGCATTTTGGACTTTATTCTCGTGGTATTTCACCGCATTCTCATAGATTTCACTTCATGCCTCAGAGTATTTCTCGACGGTTCTTGAAATATTTCGACTATTCTCAAAATATTTCCACTTTATGCTCGTATTCCATCTTTATTCTCGTAGTATTCCGAATTTATTCTCTTAGTATTTCGACTGCATTCTCGTAATATTTCGACTTTATTCTTGTAATATTTCGACTAGTATTTAGTAGTATTTTGACTTTATGCTCGTAGCATTTCGACTTTATGCTCGTAGCATTTCGACTTTATGCTCGTAGCATTTCGACTTTATGCTCGTAGCATTTCGACTTTATGCTCGTAGCATTTTGACTTTATTCTTGTAGTATTTCGACTTTATTGGAAAAATAGAAACAACACAATTTTTGCATGTTTTCACATTCGGCTTTGCTTTAGAAAATAATTTATTTTAGGTTTTATATGTATAATACAAACACATCAATTAAAAAAAAAATAATAATAAAATATTTAATGTACAATCGTGTAGTAGTTGGAGAACAGCTCTTCACCACAATGAATATCTCTTAGTGAAATGAGAACAACACAGCGCAAAGGTCTGAAATAGAAACAGAAGGATGAAGCAAATGTCAGTAACAATGTCCTAATAATAATAAAAACATGAAATCTATAATCTGACCTTTGATTATCAGCTCTGTAGTTCACATTAGGCAGGTACTGACGGAGCTCAAGAGGAAATTCAGCCGGCACGTCATATTCCTGATAGCAGACGTTCGCAGCTTTTTCTGTGAATAATAAGACACTTTATTCTCAGACCCTTTATTTTTCTCTGTTTCCCTTTTTTTTTTTTTTTTCCTGACTGACCATTAGAGCAGTTGTTGACATACTGTCCCACTGCGAGAGGGTTCCTGGGGTCAGAAGTCAACCAGGAGCAGTCACTCAGATGGAAGGGGCCGAATCTGTCCCGTCCGCTACACGATCTGTTCATCAAGACATTTGATTTGTTGATGAGTTGTGCGCTTCATAATGCGCTGTGAATGCTGCTGCTCACCGGTACACTGTCTTAGAGATCGCTCTGTCATTGCCATCGATCAAAATGCCGTCTATGCATCGAAATACAAATGGATTTCTGATTGACTGGAAGAAGATCGGCTCATCTGTCTGATAGATGGTTCCTGTTAAAATAGAACATGCAAACATTCATCTTATGATGAATTATCTATGCAAAACACTGACAGAAGAATATAAGCAACGTTAATATTGATGACAGACCTGAATCAATTAAAAGATTAAAATACATTCAGATATTAATAACTGAGGAAAACTACAGAACAGAAGAAATAACATCACCTTTATGAAATTGCATAAGATTTACACAAAATTAATAAAATTGTTTGAAAAGGAAAAAATCATGCAACAATCACTAAGAATGTACTATTTGTATCTAATACAGTTGAAATATGAAACAAATGAAATAATAAAAAAACACCACTACTACCAATTAATAATAATAATGCTAATATTTATAATATAATTGTTAAAATTAATTAAAAATTGTTATATTGTGTATATGTATGTGTATATATAATATATATAATTATAATATTATCTAATCTATCTAAATATCTATTAAAAATGTATAACAATTTTTTATATATATATATATGTGTGTGTATATACGTATATAATGAATTTAGAATTGTTATAATTAAATATTATTGTAATAAATAATTATACTATTTAATATTAATAAAAGTGATAAATTTGTGTAATTGTTAGTAGTATTTATATTTACAAATAAAAATTCTACATACTATAAATGATTATGTAACTACTAAAGTAATAATATGAATCATATTAAACATACAACAGCTTTAAAACAACTACTACTACTGTTATTGTTAGTAGTATCATTAATAATTTCGGGATATTAATATAGTATTTAATATTAATTATTAGTAATGATCATTATTAAAACTAAAATAATGTAATATTTATATCAGTGTTGCAGTGACGCATAACGTCATAGGTAACTGGATATATTAATCATAACTATGAAAATGCATAAGATTTCTAAAAATGATTTAAAAAGAGCTCGTGCATTAATCACTTAAAAATATCACAATACAGGTTTGAAACAGTAATAAAATAAATCGTATTAAATTATGCTGCTGGTTATAATAAAAACAATAATACTTATGTAATAAATATTGTTGTTTACCAATATTATTAAAGATGAATGAACTGAATTGTTACAGTGACACGTGACATCATAAAGGATACCTGGATACATCGCTACAATACTTCCTTTCGGCGCGCTTCCCCGCGTCACAAACACTCCGGTTCCCGCGAACTGTAGTGAGCTGCGCTTCCGCTCGATACTGAAGCCCAGAGTGTTGAACATCACTGCACAGGGAGCATCGCGGGATTCATTCTGTACATTTGTGTACGTGTTGTGTTTAAATTGAGGGAGTAACCGCAGCAGTTCGCTTTGGTTCTTCAGATCGTTTTTCAGTAGTTCAGTGAATAAACACACGAGAGATCCGAACACAACGTCATCCTGAACTAACTTGTCTTGGGATCGATCCTTCACCTGACGAAGAGTTCTGGGAAAACAAAAACACTGAGCTCAGTAACTGTGAACATGGCTATTGCTGACACAATCTGAAGCAGAGCACGAACTGAACTATACCTCTCATTTTTCCGCAGATTTAACGCTATCCACGGGACAAATCTGTGCCTGTAGGATTTCCACCTGACCTCAAAAGCTTTAAAAAGAGCTTTAATCATACTGTTTATTTACTTCAGAGCAGCATATGCAGTCTGGAGTTTTCAAACAGCTTTAACTCTCACGTTTCTGCACTAGTGATTCGCGAATGAGAATCTTCTTGATGATTCAGTTGAACCGATTCAATTTTGACTCTTTCCGAACTCTGAACCTAACCGTTTAAATTGTAGCGTGAACACTTTTCATAATCGGTCATATGTATTCGGAAATATAGAGATAAACAGTGGTATTTCACTACATATTTGTTCACGGCAAAAATAAAACATTCAATTTTGCGCCTGCCTTCTGTGACCCGGTTCACTGAAACGAACCGACTCGCTAAAAATGAATTGATTTCTTCACGCTGTTCAACATTACCGCCACCTAGCGTTTAGGAGACCATTGCAACAGTAGAAATGTGCTTAAAAAAAAAAAAAAGGAAAATATATTTAAACTCTAAAATGTCACATTAATTTATTCGGCATGCTTTAGATGTAAACATTAATCTCTCTGCTCAGTGCTCTCTGTAACAATTTTCTTATCTTATCTAGTACTAGTACAACTATAGTCAGAGAGGGCAAACTCCAATTCCTATAGTGTTTTGCAAAATGTTTTAAAAATAATTGTGTGTGTATATATGCATGTATATATGTGTGTATGTGTTTTTTAATAAAATATAACATTTTATTATGAATAGGCTATATAGATTTGATCTTTCTAGTTGTTACATTTGTTTACATAAGTGAACATTTATATTACTTTAAACATTTTAATAAAGCCTTTTAATATTATTTTTAAGTTTATTTTTTATTAATATGCACATTTATATAGATTTGATTTACTTTGAAATGGAAAGCAGAAAAATATTCTGTACAATCTATTATATATACGGTATAATGAAAAATTGAGTTTGTTACAATTGTTTACATCAGTAAACATTTATATTTTAAATTTTAATAATGCCATTTTAAAAATATTTTTGAAAAATAATTTATTATAAATATGCAAATTTGTATAGATTTGATTTCTTTGAAATGGAAAGCAGAAAAATATGTAAAATCTATAATATATACAGTATAATGAAGTACACACATACATATATATTTATATTTATTTTATATACATTTATTATATATATATATATATATATATATATATATATATATAAATATAAATATAAATATTATATATTTTATATGTGTGTGTGTATATATATGTTACTTTTTTTACATAAGTAAACATTTAGAATATTATATTTTAATTTTAAAATGTCTTTTTTTTTTAATATTTGTAAATTATGAGTATATATACTATAAGTAAATACAAATTTATATAGATTTGATTACTAAGAATTGTGTTTTTTTGTTTTTTTTGTTTTTTTTGCATTTGTTTTCATAAGTACATAAGTGAACATTTATAATATTTCATACATTTTAATTTTAAAAAAATTAAATCATTTTTTATTAATATTTTTAAAATGTACAATTTTTAAATTAGAAATATGCCAATTTTATAGATTTGATTTCTTCGAACTGGAAAGCAGAAAAAATATTCTGTACAATCTATAATATATACAGTATAATTTTAAAAAATATATGTAATATATACTAATATATTAGTTTTTGTTACATTTGTTTGCATAAGTGAGCATTTATAATTTTCTACATTTTAATTGAAAAATAATGTCTTATATTAATGTAAATAATGTATTATTATACTAATAATAAATTATTTTAAAAATATTTATTTATAAATATAACATTTCCTGCATTGACAATTTTCTGAATCATTTTCAAAACAATTTATATTAATTCATATTATTCATATTCATATTCATATTAATCATCTCCTGTGCAAAATGTTGCTATAATAATCGATCACCGTGATTTGCTTCTTCTAGCTTTCTGATTGGAGAACACTGGGGGGAAGGCGTGCCCTCTGCGACATCCTAAAACGTGATTGGATGGCATCTGTGCCCGCCTCCACCGGTGTGTAATGCAGCAGCAGAGATGGACGCGCTGGTGAGCCGCTCCACTGCGTCGCGTTTGGTTCTGCGTTCTTTCCACTAGCCATTAACCAAAGCGTTCGGAATCATCAGCGCGTTTGATTGAAACAGACGTAGTTCGACGCTCTCCATCATAGGATCTCAAGCCAGCAGGATGGCAGGCGCGGTGGGTGGCGGTAGGGGCTGCGTGACGCTCCGCGGCGCTCAGATCCGGGACCTGCTGGACGCCAAACACAACGTGCTGTTCGATTGCGACGGCGTCATCTGGAACGGCGAAACGGCCGTGAGCGGAGCTCCGGAGGTGGTGACTTTGCTGAAGCAGCGGGGCAAACGCGTGTTTTTCGTCACCAACAACTGCACCAGGCCGCGGGAGAACTACGTGCAGAAGTTCAGCCGCCTCGGCTTCACGGACGTGGCGGAGGAGGAGATCTTCAGCTCGGCGTACTGTTCCGCCGCGTACCTGCGCGACGTGGCGCGGCTGCAGGGAAAGGTGTATGTGATCGGCTGCGGCGGGGTGATGAAGGAGCTGCGGGACGCCGGCGTGCCCGTGGTGGAGGAGGAGGACGCGGAGCCGGGCGCCAGCATCTATAACTGCCCGCTGGACCCGGATGTGAAGGCTGTGCTGGTGGGATACGACGAGAACTTCACCTTCATGAAGCTCGCCAAAGCCTGCTGCTATCTGAGGAACTCTGAGTGCCTGTTCTTGGCCACTGACCCGGACCCCTGGCACCCGCTGAGAGGAGGCAGGATCACCCCAGGTAGGACTGACAATCTCTGTCTCACTAATGCATGGATGGTAGACCCACCATGGGACGTTCAGTGCAGCTCATGTGATGCTTTATAACAAGCATAATATTATTAAAATCAGAAGTAGAAATATGGATGTCATGAAACATCCAGGTCACATTGCACCTCAAAATCAAGTGAAAGTTTGTGCATTTATATGATAATTCTCTGCCTTGGTTTGTTCATTATGTTGCATCTTTGCTTTTACTTTAGCTATGTAATTCATCATGTTTATCTTAACTAAAAATTAGAATTACGCACAAAAAAAAATGCATTATGAAAATAAAGGTAATAATAAATAAAAACTACTAGGGTTTTTCCAAAATTCTGATGCAGTTGCAAAAAATAATTAATAAAATAATAATACAATGATTTTTTTTTTTCCCATTAATGTCAGCATAAATTAAAAGCTTTTTAAAAAAAGCAATTATGAGACTTTTTTTTGTGGGGGTGTAAATGTGCTTATCTGTGATTTAAAATGTACAATGCAAACGATTTCTTCAAGCAAAATATTAAATTCCCACTCTCTGGGAAAACATTAAATGTATGGAAGAATAATAGACATTTTAGTCAGTACAAATTGCATTAAGAAAGTAAAGCTATTTTAGGACAGTTATGATGTTTCTGCATTCTGATATAATTTTCATGACAATTCAAATAGATTAAATAAACGTAAATAACTTAATAATAAAATGGTTCAAATAAAACATTTATTTAGAAATATACTTTTTTTCCTGTATTCTGGCTATTAATGTTTTTCTGGGTCATTTTCATTATTGCTGTAATGCAAATAAATAATAATAACTAATAATTAGTATTTATTTATAAATATAATATTTTTCTGCATTTTGTCTATTAATGTTTTTATGCATTATTTTCATCTTTGCTGTAATGCAAATAAATAAAATAAAAAATATTTATTTATAAATACATTTTTCTGCATTCTGGCTATTTTTTTCTGCATTTTCATCATTACTGTAATGCAAATAAATAAATAAAAAATAAAAATAATACTGAAATTTATTTTTTAAATTTTTTCTGCATTGTCTATTGTTTTTCGGCATAATTGTCATTGCTGTAATGCAAACAAATCATAATTAAAATTAAATATTTATAAATACATTTTTCTGCATTCTGACTATTAGTCTTCTCTGCATCATTTTTATTTCTATAATACTAAAAATAATAATAATAATATATTTTTATAATAACATTTTTCTGCATTCTGACTGTTAATGTTTTTCATAATTATCATGCTGTATTGCAAATAAATAATTAAAATTAGATTTATACTTTTTTTTTTTTTTGTGTGTTCTGCATATTAATGTTTTTCTGCACCATTTTTATCATTGCTGTAGTGCAAATAGTTACAATATTTAACATTTATTCTTTGACTATCGAAAGTTTTATCATTTTCATGCAACTATTATGATTTTCATCACTTGCTATAATGCAAACAAACATAAATAAATAAATAAATAAATAAATAAATAAACATAATAATAAAATTTATTTATAAATCTAACATTTTTCTATATTCTAAATATTAATGTTTTTCTGCATCGTGTTCATCACAATTCAACACTTTTCAGCAAAACACTTATTGCTGTTTAAAAAAAGCACAATAGTGCATTAAACCAAGTATAAATGAAACATTTTTTTAAAATTACAATCAGTGTTTTGGGTGTAAATGTGCTTAATTACCAAAATACAATATGCAAATGTAACTAATTTGTTCAAGCTAAAAATTGGGTCTCCCACAGTCCTGAAAAACCTTAAAAACATAAAAATAATAGAAAGCTCTGTACTCGGTATAAAATTAGATTTAAAAAAATACTGGTAAAATACATTTCCATGAAAGGCCATAGAAAATTTCTTGGTCAAAGTATGGAAAAATGCAAATAACTTTACAAATTTTTTTTCATTTGATTTTGCGACATGACAAGTTTTGTTGTTTCTGAAATCTCTCAAATATTCATCACATTCTCAACCGTTTGACTGCTTTGCTGAACTGTTATTGTGATGAACGGAGCTGTTGTTTGAGTTGAGCGACTCTAGAAGCTCACTGTGGAAGCACATTGCCGGGTCATTGACTGATCCAAAATGAGCGTTCGTGAATGACGTGTGAATGTGTCCGCAGGTTCTGGCAGCCTCACGGCCGCTCTGGAGACGGCCAGCAGCAGGAAGGCCACGGTCATCGGGAAGCCCAGCCGCTTCATGTTCGAGTGCATCGCCAGCCAGTTCGACCTGGACCCGGCACGCTCGCTGATGATCGGAGACCGGCTGGAGACGGACATTCTGTTCGGCAGTAACTGCGGCCTGGCCACGGTGCTCACGCTGACCGGCGTCTCCACGCTGGAGGAGGCGCTCGCCTACAGAGACAGCCAGGAGCCGCAGCAGAAGGACTGCACGCCCGATTATGTGGTGGATTCTGTGGCTGATTTCCTGCAGGTGCTGGAGGAGTGAAAACTACAGCTTCAAAACTTCAATCCCGATGCTGTTTCTCAAAACGGACTGGTAACGTCGGCACCACATCAGTAATCACTGTCCGACACCGGACACTCACCTTAATGCTCTGAAGTCTGAATAAATGACAGAATTACACTTAAATGTATAACACTTTAATACGTTTAGTTTATTTTTGAAAGGTAATATTTAAGGGGGTTGCATTTATTTCATTAGTCTGTCATTAAGTTTATTTTTTATTTTATTTTGTGTTATAAGTAGTTACTTAAGAGGATTCAAAAATTATTCATGAATTTATTATTGGTGTTTTTATCATTTTTAAATGTAAATAAAAGAAAATACAAAACAATTACTTTTCAATAATAAAATAAAAATCAAAATAAAAAAAATAATACAAACCATTATGATAATAACAAAAAGTTAAAGTAATAAACCCCCCTAAAATATAATTATTTTTAAGTGATAAAGTATAATATTAAAAAATATATTTTATTTTTATTAACGGCTAATTGTATTTAAGAGGATTTTGGTTTGTTTTCATAATCTTTAGGTTCATATTTTTTTTTTTTTATACATATATAAAGATAATAAATTTAATGTTAAGACAATTAAAAAAATTCCCTTAAATATAATTACTTTTCAATGATAAACTAGCACAATACTAAATAAAATGTAAAAATCCCCTAAAGTAACTATTTAATAATGCGAGCAAGTATTTAACAGTTACAAAACAATTGTTTTATTTTTAGTTTTATTATTGAATAAATATATTGAAATAAAATTGTTTAAAATTTATTTTTATTTTACTTTATTATTAAAAGGTGATAAGTACAATCCCTTTAAATTAAAATGTAATCAAATTAAATAAATGTAAGAAATAATGACAGAATTCTACAAATACTACATAAATAAAAGATAATTTCTCACCTTTTATATTTATTTTTTGCTATTTGATAAGTAATATGTAAAGGAGATTTTTCTTTTTCATTTTATTTTATTATTGACAGGTAATGCTGTTTGAATAATAATTTAAATAATAATTTTAAAAAACTGACATTTAATTTAATCTTACTAAATCATAGTTTCATTAATCTTTAATGTAAATCCCCTTAAATATAATTTCCTTTAAAAAAAAAAAAATTGCAAAAAAAATAAAATAAACAGTCACCTAAAATACATTTCAATAATACAAACAAGTATTAATTTTTTTCTATTATTTTATTTTATTGTGTTATTTTATTTTGAAAGGTTATTATATTGTATGTGATAGATATATATATATATATATATATATCTCTATCTCTATCTTTATCTCAAATGAATCATAAAGAATGCAGCTCTTCACGTCCGACTCATTTATGCGTCACATGCTTTCAACAGGCAAAGAGCAGAATATTCAAGAATATGAACTTGAATATGAATATGACTTCCTTTCTTTCGTGTAACTCAAAAGCAGTAAATAAGAACGGATGCTGTCAAATTCCAGAAAGACAAGCAGGCTTTGAAAAGCAGTCGTCCATGAGATGAGCTCTGTATGACTGCGGGAGGCTTTTGTCTGCTTTGGATCTTAATGACACTCATCCTGATTTCCTTTTGCTGAATGGAAATATTGTGTGAATATTCTGCTCAACCTCTTACGCGTTCCATAGAAAAAATAAATTAACCCGGGTTTGGAGTGCAAGTAAATGATGACTGAAATCTGCTTAATATATTGTTTGAATAATTTAGCTCCTCTCTTACTTAAATTTTTTTTTTTGGAAGGAATACCAAAGATGTTTTTTTTTGTTTGTTTGTTTGTTTGTTTGTTTATTTGTTTGTTTTGTTTTTCTCTCATTTTTCTTTTATATTTTAATTTTTATTTAACTTAATTTTTATTTTATTATTGAAAGGTAATAAAAGAATTATAAAATAAAATAAATATAATTTTTAAGGTTTTTAACAATTAGTTTTTATTTTACATTTTCCTATTTTTTTTTTTTTTTTTAATTTATTTTTTTTTTTTTTGTTATATTTACATTTTAGGGGATGGTTTTATTTATTTATTTATTTTTATTGTCAATGTAAAAAAAACAAAATCCAATGTAATATTTAAGCGGATTTTATTTTTTATTTCATTCTTTTATTTTATTTCATATTTTCCTTTTTTTCCATTTATTTTAATTTATTTGGTTTTATATTATATATATATATATATATATATATATATATATATATATATATATATATATATATATATAATATAAAATTCTTTTTAATTAATTTTAATTTTTGTCAATGTAATAAATGCAATTCCCTTAAAGTTAATTTGATGTATGAAAGGTAGTGTCCTAAAAACTTCAACTATTTTATTTTATTTTACTAAGGACTGTAATCCATAGCAGTATCTATAGAACAAACGTCTATTAAGATTGTGGAAAAAAAAAACACAGAAATCAGACGATCAGACTGTGTTTGTTGTCTGTGTTTGATTAAGCAGTGACTCTGTTAATAATTAACTCCTGACGTTTAACTTCAGTCCTTTATGTTATGATGCAGCTTCATTGTCACCCAACAGCTGGTCAGAAGACAATCAAGTTCCTTCCCTTGAATCCAACATGAGTTTCTAATGGTGACGTAAACCGCATTGGTGATTAGTTAAGTCTAGTTAAAGCACTGTGCCAATTGAAATCTCTACTTAGTAATGGGATGGTTTAGAGCAGTTTGACCAATGCAGTGACTAATTCAGTTTTATGTGCCAACTACTGTATGTGTGTTTATTTTGAATCATTTTTATTTAGATAGAATTAGTGTTGTTTGACTGAGATGTTGTTCAGATCTTGGTGAAAATGTCTGAATACTGCTCACTTGTTTGTTGATTGGGTTTCAACTGCCTTTATTAACAGAAGTGACCTTTCTGACCGGAGTAGTTGATGTTTGCGAGCCGCGTGTTATTCTGTGGTTCGGTTTCATGTAAAACTCAAAAACGTGTGAAACATCTGCAAATCTGACGTGCCAAAATCATCCCGTGTGAAACCACTGAATGTGAACCTGCATGAATGAGAAAATGATTATGTAGTGATTTTTGATTCTAGTCGGTCAACCTTTCATGGAAACTGGACTATTTTGAGTGATTTCTGGTCATTGTTCATTGTCTTTAGACTTTGTGTCCATTATGAACATCTGATTCTGAACCATAATAATATGGAAGGAAACACCAGATGTCTGTAAATGAATCTGAAGTCAACTATGAACTGCTTTGATGGATTTAATGCTCTCTCTGTGGTGTGAATTAACTTTTTTTAGAAATAAAAAAATGCCTTGTATATTGTGTCATTATTGTCTGTGCTTTGATTAAATTCACAGGAGCAGATTTGTTACCTATATTTCAACCGTAAAACCTTCTGTAAGGTTTTTTATTTAACTGTAGTTAGTAAAACTTTAGGTTTCATGTGATTTAAGATCTAAACAATATAAAAAAAAAAAAAAAACAATATAAAAAGACCTAAATGTTCATGTTGCCTTAAAATTTAACGTGGTGAGTTTAAATATGTACATGCATGCATGTACATATGTGGTTATGTATGTGTGTATATGTGGTTATGAATGCATGTGTTTACGTATGTGGTTATGTATGTCCGTGTGAATGTATGTGATTATGAATGCATCACTGACAAGCTACGCAAAATCGTGCTCATAATCGCAAATGAATCGTGTATTTGCTTTTCCACCTATGTATTTGCATGTATGTATTTGTTTTTCCAAGTATTAATTTGATTTTG
>VONZ01004053.1:0-5000 GCA_012976165.1 Labeo catla | reverse complement strand
GGGTGACCAGCGGTCCGGTTCTCTGGAGGGCGCGGCCGGCCGAGTCAGTAACCCGGGCTTAAGTGTGGGATGCCCGGGTCCGGCCGGTGAACGGGTAGGGCTCCAGGGGTGGGGGTTCCAGGAGGGATGTCCGAGCAGGGGGTGGGGAGAGGCGGGCAGAGTGGGGTGTAGGGCAGGGTGGGGTCTGAAGGGCCCAGAAGGGCCAGGTCTTGTGGTGTAGGGTCGGCCCAGGTATCGGGTGAGCTGTAGCCGGCCAAACTCTTAAGTTTGGGGGGCCTCTAACTCCGGCCCCCGGGGGTCCATCGACCCAGTTCTGGCGGCGTCGGACAGGCCTCCCGCAGACCCGGTGGTACGCCGAGTCGGGTGGAGTTCGGCCCGGTTTCGGGCGCGTTACGGCCGGTCAAAGTTTTGGCCTTTCGGGGTTCCGTATCTTCGCCCCCCGGGGGTCGATCGACTCGGGGTCGGCGGCGTCCGAGAGGGGCCGTCGACGGCTATCCGACGAGCCCGCTTTCAAGCCTCTAGGCCCCGGCCTTTGGGTCGGGGCCCGAACCTCCGGGGGCCCGTAGCTCCGGTCCCCGGGGGCCGATCGACCCGGGGTCGGGACCTTCGGGTAGGTCTACCAGAGGCCTAACTTTCGACCCCGGTCTGGCGGAATTCGCCCCGGCCTCGGGGGAGCCGCGGCCGTTCAAAGTTTGGACCGTCGGGGGCCTCTATCTCCGGCCCCCGGGGGTCCATCGACTCGGGGCCGGTGGCGTTCGGTAGGCCTCCCGGGGGTCTACAGGCGTCCCGAGTTTGGTGGAGTTCGCCCGGGCCTCGGGTGAGTTATAGCCGTTTGAAATTTCTTCACTTCGGGGGGTGCCTTTGGGACAGGTCCTGAGGGAGTAGGTTTGAGGGGCCTAGTGGTGCTGGTGGAGTAAGGGTTCAGGGGCCTATAATTGGTGGTGGTGGTGGGGTAGGTTTAGGAGACCTGGTGGTGGTGGTGGGTAGGCTTAGGGTCCTGGTGGTGGTGGTGGTGGGGTGGTTTGGGAGTTAGAGGGTGGGTGGTGGTGGTCAGGGCGGAGGTTTAGGGGCCTGGTGGTGAGTGGTGGGAGTATTGGGTTTGAGAACCTGGTGGTGAGTGGGTAGGCTTGAGTCTTAGTGGTGGTAAAATTGTGGTGGTGGTGGGGGTAGGATTAGGAGCCTGGTGGTGGTGGAGTGCAGGGGGGAGTGGGTTTAGGGGAGCCCTAGTGGTGTGGTGGTGGGGTGGAAGCAAGGGGGCCTGGTGGTGGTGAGGTGGTCAGATAAAGGCTTGGGGCCTGGTGGTGGGAGTGGTGGTGGTGGTGGTGGTGGGAATGGGGTTCCAGGAACCTGGTGGTGGTGGTGGGGTGGCTTGGGGCCCCTAGGTGGTGGTGGTGGTCAGGGTGGCCGGGAGCCTGGTGGTGGTGGTGGTGGTGGTGGTGGTGGGGGTGGGGTTGGGAGGCAGGTGGTGGTGGTCAGGTGGGAGTTAGGGCAGGTTTGGTAGGTAGTCCAGGGTAGGTTAAGAGGCAGATGTGGTGGTGGTGAGGGTAGGCTTAAGACCGTGAGGTGAGTAGTGGTGGTGGGTAGGGTTAGGGTTGGTGGATTTATGAGTGCATTGAGGTAGAGTTTAGGGAGCCTAGAAGGGTTGTCAATTGGGTAGGGTTAAGGTCAGGGTGGTGGTGGTTGTCGGGGTAGGTTTAGGGGCCCGGGGGTTGTGGTCGGGTAGGTTTAGGGGCCGGTTGGTGGCGGTCGGGTAGGTCTAGGGGCCTGGTGGTGGTTGGGTGTGTTTTAACTTGAAAGTTGAACAGTTGACTAACAGCATCCAACCTGGTGTGATTTTCTGCTAAACTTTTGGAGTCCTTAGCGGTCTTTAACCCCGGTACGATTTTCCGCTGAACATTTGGAGGTCCGTATCTCCGGCCCCCGGGGGTCCATCGACTCGGGACCGGTGGCGTCGGGTAGGCGGCCTCGGGGTCTAGCGGCACCCCGAGTTTGGTGGAATTCGCCCCGGTCTCGGGGGAGCCCCGGCCGGTCAAAGTTTGGACCGTCGGGGGCCTCTATCTCCGGCCCCCGGGGGTCCATCGACTCGGGGCCGGTGGCGTTCGGTAGGCCTCCCGGGGGTCTAGCGGCACCCCGAGTTTGGAGGAATTCGGCCCGGTCTCGGGGGCGCCGCGGCCGGTCAAAATTTCGGCCGTCGGGGGCCTCTATCTCCGGCCCCCGGGGGTCCATCGACTCGCTGCCGGTGGCGTCGGGTAGGGGGCCTCCGCGTCTACCGGCGACGCGAGTTTGGCGCGGATCGGCCAGGTCTCCTGGGAGTTACGGCCGGGTGAACTTTTTGCAGCTCGGGTCGAACTTCCGACCAACCCCCGCCCCCCTCGAGGCGCCGAGGCCGGCCGGTCAGGGCGCCTCTTCCCCGGGCACGGTGCGACCCCGGAGGGAGGTCTCGGGGGGCGCTGGCCCTTTTACCCGCCGTCGTGGTATCGATATATACCGGGACGTATACCTCCGGGGAGGGGGGGCTCTGACGAGGCCCCGGCCACACGTAAGCTTGACTCCGGGGGGCACGGGAGTAGGTTGGCGCCCCCTGCTCTGGGACTTGACGGATCTCCACGAGCATGGCTGCTGAGCTCCAGGGGCCTTTTCGAGCAATGCCAGCCCACGCCAAACCTCACTCACTCTGGTGGGCACGGGGGTAGGTTGGCGCCCCCTACTCCGGGACTTGACGGATCTCCGTAAGCATGGGTGCTGAGCTCCAGGGGGCTTTCCGAGCGGTGCTAGCCCACGTCAAACCTCACTCTGGTGGGCAAGGGGGTAGGTTGGCGCCCCCTACTCATAAGCATGGCTGCTGAGCTCCAGGGGGCTTTTCGAGCGATGCCAGCCCACGTTAAATCTCACTCTGGTGGGCATGGGATTAGGCTTTGTCCCCCTACTCTGGGACTTGACGGTTCTCCATAAGAATGGCTGCCGAGCTGTGTCCCCCTAAAAAAAAAAAAACCGAGTGTTGCGGGGGCGACCAGCGGGATTTACGAAAACAAAGTATGAAAAGCGCAGCCTGGGGCGAACGGCCACCCCGGCGGGGCCGAGGGCGTTTTGGCATCGACTCCCCCGCCTCCCCTCACCCTTTTGGGGAAGGCTGAGCAGGGCAGAGACCCTGGAGGAACACGGACTTCCACAGCAATGAGGCTTTTTACCATCGACTTGCCCGCCTCCCCTCACCCTTCTGGGGCAGGCTCAGCAGGGCAGACACCCTGGAGGTTCCCAGCCAAAAAAAAACTGACAAAAGTGTTGAGGCACGACCAGCGGGATTCTGAAACAAAGGGCTTGTGAAAGCTGGCCTGGGTGAGCCACCCGGCTGGGCAATAGAGCTCCCCGCCTTCCCTCACCCTTTTGGGGAAGGCTGAGCAGTGCAGAGACCCTGGAGGAACACGGACTTCCACAGCAATGAGGCTTTTTGCCATCGACTTGCCCGCCTCCCCTCACCCTTCTGGGGCAGGCTCAGCAAGGCAGACACCCTGGAGGTACCCCGCCAAAAAAAGAAAAACGACAAAGTGTTGCTGGGGCGACCAGCGGGATTTACGAAAACAAAGTATGAAAAGCGCAGCCTGGGTCGAACGGCCACCCCGGCTGGGCCGAGGGCGTTTTGGCATCGACTCCCCCTGCCTCCCCTCACCCTTTTGGGGAAGGCTGAGCAGGGCGGAGACCCTGGAGGAACACGGACGTCCACAGCAATGAGGCTTTTTGCCATCGACTTGCCCGCCTCCCCTCACCCTTCTGGGGCAGGCTCAACAGGGCAGACACCCTGGAGGTTCCCCGCCAAAAAAAAAAAAAAAATGACAAAGTGTTGCTGGGGCGACCAGCGGGATTTACGAAAAACAAAGTATGAAAAGCGCAGCCTGGGTCGAACGGCCACCCCGGCTGGGCCGAGGGCGTTTTGGCATCGACTCGCCCGCCTCCCCTTTACCCTTCTGGGGCAGGCTCAGCAGGGCAGAGACCCTGGAGGAACACGGACTTCCACAGCAATGAGGCTTTTTGCCAATGAGACTTGCCCGCCTCCCCTCACCCTTCTGGGGCAGGCTCAGCAGGGCAGACACCCTGGAGGAACCCGGACTTCCACAGCAATGAGGCTTTTTGGCATCGACTTGCCCGCCTCCCCTCGCCCTTCTGGGGCAGGCTCAGCAGGGCAGACACCCTGGAGGTTCCCCGCCAAAAAAAAAAAATGACAAAGTGTTGCTGGGGCGACCAGCGGGATTTACGAAAACAAAGTATGAAAAGCGCAGCCTGGGTCGAACGGCCACCCCGGCTGGGCCGAGGGCGTTTTGGCATCGACTCGCCCGCCTCCCCTCACCCCTTTGGGGAAGGCTGAGCAGGGCAGAGACCCTGGAGGAACACGGACTTCCACAGCAATGAGGCTTTTTGCCATCGACTTGCCCGCCTCCCCTCACCCTTCTGGGGCAGGCTCAGCAGGGCAGACACCCTGGAGGTACCCCGCCAAAAAATGACAAAGTGTTGCTGGGGCGACCAAGCCGGATTCTGAAAAACAAAGGTATGGCGCAGCCTGGGTGAGCGGCCACCCGGCTGGGCGAGGCGTTTTATGCGACTGGCGCTTCGCACCAGCCTGGGGGCGAGGCTCAGCAGGGGCAGAGACCCTGGAGAACCACCAGGACTTCCACAGCAATGGGGCTTTTTGCCATCGACTTGCCCGCCTCCCCTCACCCTTCTGGGGCAGGCTCAGCAGGGCAGACACCCTGGAGGTACCCCGCCAAAAAAAGAAAAACGACAAAGTGTTGATGGGGCGACCAGCGGGATTTACGAAAACAAAGTATGAAAAGCGCAGCCTGGGTCGAACGGCCACCCCCGCTGGGCCGAGAGCGTTTTGGCATCAACTTGCCCGCCTCCCCTCACCCTTCTGGGGCAGGCTCAGCAGGGCAGAGACCCTGGAGGGACACGGACTTCCACAGCAATGAGGCTTTTTGGCATCGACTTGCCCGCCTCCCCTCACCCTT
>VONZ01004052.1:0-13362 GCA_012976165.1 Labeo catla | reverse complement strand
CCTGATAAAACTCACCTGAACAAGCTAATCAGTGTCTTCAGGTTTACTAGAAAGCTACAAACTGGTGAGTTTTATCAGGGTTGGAGTTAAACTCTGCAGGGACACCACCCCTCCAGGATAGAGCTTGTTCAGTACTGCCCTAAACGGTGTTGTACGACAGAGAGCGCTGTCAGTTGCGGCACTCCTTATCCCCTAAAAGGCGCAACTTAAATGAATTTTTTTATTTTGTATTTTACTAGTTTTATTTAAAAATCGTCAAACTGCGTTATTTACGGCATTTAAACAACAGAAAGCGACGTCAGTTGCGGCACTCATTATCCCCTAAATGGCGTAACTTACATTTATTTTTTTATTTTGCATTTTACTAGAATCTTTATTCGAAAATTGTCAAACAGCGTTATTTTCGGCATTTTAAATGACAGAAAGCGACGTCAGTTGCAGCACTCATTATCCCCTAAACTGTGCAACTTAAATGTTTTTATTTTGCATTTTAATAGTTTTTTTTTTTTGTTTACAAACTATGTTATTTACAGCATTTTAAACAACAGAAAGCTACATCAGTTCCGGCACTCATTATCCCCTAAACCAGACCTGGGCAAACTCGGCCCTGGAGGAAAGAAAATTCTTTTAAGTTATGCCGTTTAGAGAATAATGAGTGCCGCAACTGACAGCGCTCTCTGTCGTACAACACCATTTAGGGCAGAACTGGGCAAGTTCTATCCTGGAGGACCGGTGTCCCTGTAGAGTTTAGCTCCAACCTTGATAAAACTCACCCGAACAAGCTAATCAGTGTCTTCAGGTTTACTAGAAAGCTACAAACTGGTGAGTTTTATCAGGGTTGGAGTTAAACTCTGCAGGGACCCCAATCCTCCAGGATAGAACTTGCCCAGTTCTGCCCTAAACGGTGTTATATGACAGAAAGCACAGTCAGTTGCAGCACTCATTATCCCCTAAATGGCGCAACCTAAATTATTTTTTTTTATTTTGCATTTTACTAGTTTCTTTATTTGAAAATTGTCAAACGGCGTTATTTGCGGCATTTTAAACGACAGAAAGCGACGTCAGTTGTGGCACTCATTATCCCCTAAACAGCCTAACTTGCATTTATTTTTTTATTTTGCATTTAACTACCTTCTTTATTTGAAAAATTGTCAAACGGCGTTATTTACGGCATTTTAAACGATAGAAAGTGCCGCCAGTAGCGGCGCTCATTATCCCATAAACGGTGTTATTCAAAATTATTTTTATTTTGCATCATAATAGTTTTTTTTATTTGAAAATTGTTAAACAGCGTTATTTACGGTGTTTTAAACCTAATTTAGGCCTTCAGGTTATGTCGGTATTTGGTCATGCAGCAATTTAATTGAGGTTACCACTACTAACCTTACTGCTTTTGTTGCGGTTGTTGTTTAACGTTACATTTTCTCACTCACCACAAGACAGGAGCGGCTGACTCTTCTTCTTCCATCAAATCCGCGAATCCGTGAGTTGTGGCCTCTAGTAGACACTTATCGCACATAGTAGTAGCCGCATCGCTTAATCGCTCGTTTGCAGCGTTGACTCGGGCGTATTTCTTCTCTTCTCTATAATCATCGTGTAGCGTGCGGTGGAGAGGAGATTCTCCCAGTCGATACCACTTTTCGTCCCATTGCCATTCAGAAAAGCAAACGCGCGCAAAAGTGTGGCATTGCGCTGCATTGCGCTGCATTGCGCTGCATTGCGCAGTTAAAACTTCGTCAACTCTGCCAATTCGTATCACGTGAAACCGTGTGACCAATAGCAGATCGATACGTCACCGCGTGACCTCGCCGCTAGGTGTTGGCTAGAAATACAGCTTTTGCTACTGGGCGTGCGCACATAAATGTAACGTTATTTTTGTCACACTGTACAACAATAATACTTTTTTTTTTTATTATAGTAAGGGCTACGTTTATGGTTGGGGTAGGTGTAGACGTTGTAAAACACAGAACAATTCATTTCATTGTTAGTTTCCGGTCGGAGTTGTACCCCTTGGGAGAAACGAGTCTTTTCTTTTTTTTCTTTTTTTTTATTAATATATTTTTTTTATTAATGCTTGAACAACATGTACAAAAGTGCCAAGGGTATACACAAAAAATATAACAAGTACTTACATGTATTATGAACATAAGTACATAAACTACACAATAATATAAAGAACCAACAAATAAAATGAATTAAAAAATAAATACAAGAAAATAAAATACATACAAAAATAAATTAAATAAAAAAAAAAATCACAATAACTTAAATGAATCAAACAAACACAGAGTTTTTATAGCTTTTTTGTTTGTACTCTCCTTAATAGTACTTCTATAAATATCTAATTCTTTAAGTACCACAGAAAAAAGAGGTTTCTGATTGCTAAATTTACAGCGATGAATATGAAACTTAACAAGTATAATGTAAGCCTCATTTTCCAGCTTCTTGTCATAGTTCAAAAAACCAAATATTACATGTTCATATAGTAAAAAAAAGTTGGACAACACTCATTTATAAATCTAGAAACCTCCCACCATAGCCTCTTTGTATACTGACAATGCCAGAAAATATGAGGTACTCTTTCTGGGTGTGATGTACAAAATGAACAATTTACATCTATTTCTTCAATAAATCTGTTTAAAAAATGCTTAGCAGGGTAAAACTTGTGCAGTATCTTAAATGAAATTTCTTTAATTTTATTTGTAATAAGATATTTATTAGGTAATACCCAGACTTTCCTCCAATCAATATTTCTGAAAAACTTGGACCAATAGAAAATAACACGTGGTTACTAACAATTTCTTTTTGAAATAATGAACGTATAGCCTTATTATTATTATTTTCCCTAGAAAAACAATGAAAAACAAATTCTAGAAACGAGTCTTTTTGAAGCTTCACGAGTGAAGAATCCAGAATGTTCGATGACGTGGAAAAATAAACAAATCGGTTGGGTTAAAATAACCCAACCCGTGTGTTCAGTGGTGAAAGAACCCCTAGAGTCCATTTGACCCAGCATGATCAACTCAACTGTGTGTTTACAGTACCTCAAACAATCCAGAATTTTGACCCAGCACAATTAACCCAACAATGTGTTCACAGAAATAACCCAGCATTTTTTAGAGTTTACATATTCTATGATATTTTGGAAACAACTTGTATACAATATCACATTGTTTTTGGATCTGCAGTTTCATTTCACTTTCTAAAAACAAACTAATAACTATTACATTCTACTTTTTAACAATGTTTTTTTTATTTCTATTTTTTGTATGTATGTATTTTCATATATATATATATATATATATATATATATAAAATGCTATTTTAGGGTTATTATTTTCAATTTATTTTATTTTTTTTATATAATTTTTGTATTTATATATGGACGCAATATCATTGACATGTAATTATGTATTCTTATATATCCTCATTTGAATTTTCCTTAATAAAATTGAATTTGAATTTAATTTTTTTATTTTCTTATTTTATTTGTATTTTAAAAATAAATAAATAAACAAACACACACACACACACACACACACACACACAATATAACTGATATGCTATGATTTGTTATGTTTTCATTTGAATTTTAATTAAAGATTTTTTTTATTATTATTATTTGATTATTTTTAATATGTCTCCATAATTTCCCCATCATTTAGTATTAGTTATTTTAATACTTCAAATTAATCTGTGAAAAAAATTTAAAATTATGGCATGGCAGTTAGCTGAAATAATAATGATAATAATAATTTTATTTTATTACTGTTAAAATACATATTATTTATGCTATGCTATTATGATGATATGCTATTAAAGTTTTTCTTAATATTTTAATTTTTCTTTAAAGTTTTTATATTATTCTTATATATAAACACAATATCACTGATATACTGTTATAGTTTTTCTTTTATATATATATATATATATATATATATATATATATATCACTGATATGTTATTTATATTCTTATATATTAATTTATTTAAATATATATTTATATTTTATAAATACACACACACAACATTACTAATATGCTATTATTTTTTCTTAATTTTTTCATATCATTTTTAATCGCATTTATTTATTTATTTATTTTAATAAATATAATTTCCCCCTCTTTAAACTAAAAGAAAATGTTCAATCATGCCTTTGCAATTAGCTGAAATAATAATAATAATTTAATTATCTTTTATTACTGTTAACATACATATTATTTATTTATTTATTAGTTTGTTTGTTTGTGTATGTTTCTTACTCTTAATAAATGCTTGTGAGTATGTGTGTGTGTGTGTGTGTGTGTGTGTGTGTACGCGCTTACACGCACAAGTAATTTATCTGTTTTTTTTTTCTTTCTTTCTTTCTTTTTTTCCTTCTGTAGACTGAGAAACAGCACTGACAGCATCTTTTGCAAAATTCATATAGCCTACCCTTTGGAACAGCTGAGAAACAATGCATTAGTCTGCTGCTTTTATTCTGCAATAAAAACGGCCGCACTTTTGTTACGAGCGAAACGTGAAATCGCGGGACGTAATGCATTTTTAATGCTCGAGATACAGGAGGCATGCTGTGGTTTTTCTGAGTCTCAGTGAAGTCAAGCTGTCACGTTAAGCCATTACACACAGAGGAGATCCCAAACACAACTGCAAAGCTCAGATTTTGCGCGGAGTTCAAACGGTGCAGCCACCACTGAGATGTATGGTTTAACATCCTAAATGGAGCAAAATAACCCAAAATGCACCTCGGTTTGTATGTACGAGCACAAGCACGATCTCGCTTGTGTAAGAGCACAATACACTGACATTCAGGAAAACAGCACGTCTGTGACTCATGCTGACGGGAATAGGAAAGGTTGCAAATGACAACACTGAATATTAAAAAGTAAAAGATATCAACATTTGATGAATGTTGATGAGCAGGCTTCTAAAATTAAACTTGACAAGCTTTGTCTTCTCGTTATTAAGTGCTACTGTAAAAACCACACAGGTGATTTGAGATGGGAGTCTGTCACATCATCTGTGCATACTCTCTCAAGATGACTGTCTTAGAGAACTGGATAATTTCACACTATAAAAACCATCAATCGATGCACTAAGATCTGAACCACTGATTCGGCACATATCTACATATTCAAATATTACACCACACACACAGTACAGCTATAACGAATAAACCAAGCAAACGTTTGACACATTTACAGAAGAAACCAGATAAAGCAGTTCAAAATGAACCCAAGGCCTTTTAAGGGCGATGTGCTGAAAGGATACAGGTAAAAGTAGTTCTGTGAGGGGAAAACAATTTCAGACACCCAGCACAGCTCAATCAGCTTCTACTGATCACAGCTCTTCATCACAAACCCACTGCACTGCAGAGAGCCAAAAAATAAAGCAACAATCTCTGGTCTATCTCTGTTTATTTCTTCTCTTATGTGGGTATTTACACTGCTGTTCGATTGAGTATGCACATTCAGTTTACACTTGGCTACATTAACGTCTCTGGTAAAATGGATTTAGTTTCTATTCTCACACTATATGCAAACAGAGTTCATTTCTAGTGACTGCAGGAGTAAAGTTTGCTATCTTGAAGGGTATTTATGTGGTCTTTTCAAAATCGGATAGCTACGCGTTTAATAAAACTGCATAAAATCTGTACATCTTTATACTCTCTAGCTCTGTTCCGACACCTAGTAAACGTAAACAGCATTTTAAGACATCGCTTTCAAGGCAAAGGCTTTTCCTAACAGAAAGCATAAATATTATGCAACATTACTGTATAAGATACCTCATTTTGGACAAATTCTAAAGCAGAATTACATCCTTCTTGAATAAGGTAATCCAAGAATGAATTGCACTGAGATCAAAGAAAAAAAATCACCCAAGGCAACAGATAGAATCCTGAGAAATATGATTATAATTATGCTTCTGTTTCATTCAGTAGCCTGCTAAAACATTATGTGCTATGCATTTTTACTAGTTGTTTCCTATACTGTATTTAGGGGTTCAAGCACATAGCACTAATAACCCTATTGTAATTGATAGAATGGTCACAGATGAGCGATTTCTACGTAAAACTGATCGTGCAGACCAAACCGTAAGTCGTAGAGACTTGAAACTTGGAGGGATGGTAGTACTCACACCGCCTACAACGTGACCAAGGCTTGCCCCAATCGGCCTGACGGGGACGCTACAGCGATTGAAAGTACAAAATCGTTCAGAACTCCTAACCCGTCAGTCACAGACTCAAATCACTTATGTCGTTGGAATCCTTGGCTCATGCCTCATATTCAATTGTGAGGCGAAATCTTTGGGTATTTTAAAAAAAAAATTACTTTTGCGAAATAAGTTTGTCGCCCGATCAGAACCAAACCAGTGCAGAAAGATTATCCAGAGAGTAAATATCAATAATTATCAAAAAATATTTAACTTTCGACTCACTATGGCAAAGGGGCGCCAAAACATTCTAAGGGGGCAGGGCCACTTTTAGTAAAATGCCTATAAGACCTGATCGGAATAAGATATCTTTGCCAAACTTGGCACACTTATGTAAGAGGTCAAGCTGAGGTCACAGGAAAAAAATAATGGAGATAGGCTACTTGGTGGCGCTATAAGGGGGACAAACCATAAAAATGGCTATAACTAAGCAACCATTTGTTCTATCAACATGAAAATCGCTGTGCACGGTCTTGGTCTAAAGTGCCACAAGTGTCTATGGGGACAATCGCGCAGCACCTGTTAGACAAGGTTAACGAAAGGCCGATCACAATGAAACTCAGTGGGCCTGTTTGACACACAGCCCCAAATGTCTGTAAGAAATATGACAGGAATCAGCCACTGGGGGATGGTATCGCATTCTTTGAGGTCGCAAACGATTGTACATTGCACAGTTTTCTGCACACACACGCAATATTCGTATCGAATGATAGACCTCCTCATTCCGAACAACTTTGCCTCCAGAACCACTGCTGTCAATCATTTTTTAAATGATTGAGAAGATGTGAAAAAACACAGTGCAATTGCAGTGCAATTCTCTGGATTCTCTAGATCAATAATTATCAAAAACATGTTGAAATTTACGCTTTGGGAAGCTATAACAGGGTCCACTAGAAAAGGGGCCCGTCCAAATATACCCAAAAGCCTATAAAGCCTAATTAAAAACTCAAAACTTGATGAAACTAGCTGAGGACATGCAACAGGTGATTCTAAACAAGCATGCAAGGTTTCAGAGAGACTGTACCACAGCTGGCACTGTGGTTTAAAACAGTCATAAATGTTATAAAAATATCATATTTCTATGGTAAATTACCTAGATTTGACAAAAATGCTTTTTTAACAATTGATTTAGGTGGTAACAGGCTTATTAAATAATAAGCAATGTCTTTTTTCTTATGTGCTTAAACACCTAAAGGGCTTGAAACCCGGTAATATATTCTATTGTTTGTTTATTGTTTGTTCCTTCTGTGTGTAGCGTACAAGGCTTTCATGCTTGTCTAATTCGTTTTTATTGTACTTTCTGACATTCTAATTCGAAATGCAACTGACCCTTCGCATGGAGTTTGATTGACAGGCAGTCTGACCAATCATAATGCTGAATCTGCCATTTTTGTCCGACAAACAAACAGGAGAGTCAATTAACGTCTGTATACTTGACCTTGTGTGTACTGACGTCTTTCTGCAGTTGAAACATGATACCCTCTGATGTTCTTTCATGTTTATTTCACGCTATAATTAATAAAAAGGAAGAGATGATTGGCTTGAATAGGCACTACAGCGACCTGTCACGACATGTTAAAAGAGCCACAAAATGGTATTTATTGTTTGATTTTCTAAAAAAATGACAAAATTTGAAAGCTGAGACTTTGTTCCATAAGAAAGGTAACCTGCTCTGTCTTGTTTGTTGCTCTGCCATGTTGTTAGTTTCCTCTTTGTTCCAGGATGTATTTTTCACTGTGTGAGAACATGTTTGTCAGATGTAGCAACACCAACGAAAAGAGGCGGGTCTTTGCGAACGGTCTGATTTCAAATTCAGGAATTGAAGTGAAAGTTTAAAATGCATTCTCAGTTGTATTCTGAATGATGTACAACCCTGGCTGTCATTAAACAAACAATAATACTAGTTTAAAGGGCACCTATTATGCAAAATTCACTTTTACATGTTTGAACATAAATGTGTGTTGGCAGTGTGTGCACACAACCACCCTATAATGAAAAAAATGATCTGCTCCTTTAAAAAAAATCCCCTTAAATCATAAGCAGTGTCTCAGAACAAGTCATTTGCAGAAACTGTAAAATATGACATCACATTTTATAGGCCCCGCCCACTGCTGTTGACACACACTGCGTTATTAGCAGAGACCCCGCCCTGAGTAAACCACACACAATCTGCCATGTTTATTCACAACTGTGTTCTTATTGAAACTATAGAAATTATTTGGTCAAGAGCAGTGAGTGATTTTTTGTTTTTATTTTATTGTTTATATAATAGGTACTGTATATTACACTGCTGTCAATACACAGATCTAATATAATTTCTTTCCAAGCTGTTTACCTTCAGAGACACAATTCATGTGCGTTTTTAACATGAGCTTGTGTGTATTTGACATTTTAAGCACAATAAGAGATGAAAGAGAGCTTTGTTTAGTACACATGCCATGTGACAGTCGCTTTCTTTGCTTGTGTTTTAGATGTGTGCTCTCAGAAAACCCTATATCAGATGATTATAATGATAAGGCTTTAAAACATGATTTCAGCGTGATAGACATGACAATCAAAACCAAACAGATGTTCTTTGGCAGATTATCTGAGGTATGAGCTGTAAAGGCACAGCCCTATTCTGGAAAAGGGGGCGGGGAGCAGTAGCTCATTTGCATTTAAAGAGACATGCATGAAAACAGCATGTTTCTGCTTTTACTCAAAATAGGCATTTTCAAAATGATATAATAAATGCTCTGTGGGGTATTTTGAGCTGAAACTTCACAAACACATTCTGGGGACACCTGAGACTTATATTACATCTTGTAAAAGGGGACATAATCTGTGCCCTTTAATGAATATGCATGTACTTTGATCAAAATTTTTAATCTTATTTGAGTATTGCCTTCCTGTAGATTAAAGAGTAGAGAAAGCTGCTAGCAACATCAAAGTTATTCCCAGGGAAAGGCAGAACTGATTAAAAAAGAAAAAGTACATTGAATGTACATCACTTTGTATAGAAGCATCTGCCAAATGCATAAATGTAAATAATCACAGCTTTAGCTTAGGAACATGTTAACACTAAACTCTACTAAACCTTTTATAAATCAGGATCTTTTATAAACCTTTTATAAATGTACATCTTAAAAAGTATCTGCTTTTACGTAGGCAGTGGACAGCAGGCACCTCACTGCTGTGGGCTTTGGAATAGAGTAATGAGTTTCTTGTTGAAAATGATAGGAATATGCTCCCTGCTTAATATTTTAAATCAATTCTAATAAAGGCTTGCGAGTAAGAGTCTGTCTTTAAATAGTCGCTAAATTCTTAACAACAGAAATGTCTGTATTTGGATTGAACAAGATAAGATGATTATTCATTTTGATATTTGACAGCTTTGACCTCTTTTATAAGTTAACTGGCAAGTTGTTCTCAACAGCCTCATTAAATTCTGCTGGTAGATGTCAGCTGTCAGTGTAGCGAGTCACTGAAACACTTCAAATTGCCAATTTTCTTCAATCTTCAATCAAATTTTGTAGCCAGATTAAACTGCTTATGACAATAATAAAATAAAAAAGACTTAATGACTTAAAGACAGATTTCCAGCTTGTGCAACTGTGCAAAAATAAGTGGTATTGTATTATTCTTACCCAAGTATGAAACAGGAAATTTCAACTTTGAGAGTTGAATGGGACGTCTTAAACAAAAACCTCTAGATATTTGTAACGTAACAGTAGCCGAGTTTCCATCCAAGTTGCAAATTTAACTTGTGCAAAATTGGAATATCGCATAAAACATTTGCAAATAAGCACCGTGTCCATCCAACGAGTGAAAGAGAACAAAATCATCACTTCCTGATAAACTGGCACTAAATATCACTAAGAAAAGTAGGGGAAGCTACTAAATATAATAATTTTCATATATGTGACCCAGGACCACAAAACCATTTATAAGGGTCAATTTTTTTTTAAATTGAGATTTATACATCATCTGAAATCTGAATAAATATGCTTTCCATTGACTTACGGTTTGTTAGGATAGGACAATATTTGGCCTTTAAATCGCCTTTAAAGCTGTCCAGATGAAGTTCTTAGCTATGCATATTACTAATCAAAAATTAAGTTTTGATATATTTACGGTAGGAAATTTACAAAATATCTTTGAACATGATCTTTACTTAATATCCTAAAGATTTCTGGCATAAAAAAAAAATTGATCATTTTGACCCATACAGTACAATGTATTTTTGGCTACTGCTACAAATATACCTGTGCTACTTACAACTGGTTTTATGGTCCAAGGTCACATGTAGACTAATAAATTACTTGCGCTTCAGAGAGAGCAGATGAATCACAATAAATGTGGTCACTGCTTTCAGATTCCAATTGTTTGGGATGCAGTCTTGTAAGACAGATATGGCAGACAATTATATAGAAATACTTTGACATCAGACTTTGCTCAGGCATTTCAGAATGATCATAACAACATTTCAGATGCTGTGCAATGAGATCGGTCTGCTGGTTAGTCAAGTTATCCTGTCCCATAGTGTGCCTGGTGCGCGTGGAGGAATTTATTCGCAAAATGCATTTCCTTCTCCCATTATTCGCATTCAACCCTTTTCACACAATTCAAAAACCACTCAAGCAAGCGTAAAAAAGGTTTTTTATTTTTTTTTTTTATTTTGTCATTTCCATCATTCATTTCTGATGTGCATAAATGTGCATAAAAACAGGGTGATGGAAACATAGCTAATGTGATCTTTGGTGTTAATGTCACTAGTTATGCTATGTGCCATTGCAAATTGGATGCGGGATGGTCCTGCTTGATACATATCTTCAACTTCTGACTATGAACAAACACAAGTACACTATACTGCCAAAAGTATTGGGGCACCACCTTTCTAATGAACATGTTTGACTACTTCAGTCATTTCAATGAGTATAAATCTTAATGTTTAAGCACATAATGATATTCTAAGGAATTGTGTGCTTCTAATTTTATAGGAACAGTTTGGACAGGATTTCTATTCTAACATGACAATGCATCTGTGTATAAAGCAAGGTTCAAAAAGAAATGATTGATTCAGTCAGTGTGGAAGAACTTTGTGTCCTAATCCCAGCTGAACACCTCTGGTGTGACTTTAAATGCAGTCCTTGAGCCAAAAACCCAACACTAAACATCATACATATGGGTACAGTAATTTTAGACACTGCCCAAACTGTTGCAACAGAAATGGAAATACAACTTTTAAATGCATATGTTTCCATCTTTGTTGCCACAGTTTAGGAAGTGCCTTTTTCTGTTTTAAAGAAGGGGCGTCCTAATACTTTTGCCCATGTAGTGTATGTAATGTAAGTCATTAGTATTTGGTGATGAGTTTTTGGCTCAAGGCCTGGATTTAAAGCTGGGATTAAAACTTTGCTTTCTGCAGTCAAGTTCTTCCACACTGACTGAATCAATCATTTCTTTTTTAACTTTGCCTTATACACAGATGCATTGTCATGTTAGTATAGAAAAAGGTGCTGTCCAAACTGTTGCTATAAAATTAGAAGCACACAATTCCCTAGAATATCGTTACATGCTTAAATATTAAGATTTGTACTCATGGAAATTACTAAAGTCCTCAAACCTGTTCATTATAAGGGGGTGTGCCAATACTTTTGGTAATACAGTGTACTGTATGTTCACCTGGTTTCAGCTATTCTCTAAGTATTCAGTTAAAGCTTCTGTTCACTGGAAAAACATTCAAAAATGCCCCAAACTGTCTGTCATGATTGTATGTCAATGACATGAATCAAATCAGCAATACATTTTGACAACAATAGTATCATAAATTTTGTTTCTTCAGCTCAAATCTCTCTCTGTACTTTTATCTAAAAAAGTGGGGTCTAACTGAGACCATGTGGAAATCTCATTTTAATATGAAAATAACCAGAATTTGCTAGGATTTAAAAACATTTTAAATAAGGAAGTGACATAAAATAATTAAATATTTAAGACTGATGATTATTTTTAGATTCTAGCCACAATCCATGAGATGTTGAATTGGAATTTGAAATATAATGACTTAAAGTCAGATTTCTAACTTGTGCAAAACAGCACAAATTGGAAGTGTGACTTTAAATGGTGTTATATCACACTTTACCAAGTATTAATGGAAATGACATTTACAGAGTTAAATGGAATGCAGTATTAGCATAGATGCTGTTATAGATATGCGAAACTACTGCTTTCTACAGCTTTATGCTAAGTGCTGGTCCTCAGATCTATTGTGCTCTGCATTGCTGTGTTCTGTCAGTAAGATCATCGGCCTCCAGGCTGGAGTTTGGGTCTTTCTAAGAACCTGACGAATGGAGCAGAGATGGAACAAAGCGTCTGTGTCACACAGAACTTCTGATGTTAACACTGTCTTTCCCCCACCGTCACATATCTATACAGCACAATAGCTCTAGAAACAGACTCAATATTCACTCTCAAACATATGGGCTTAACCTCATACCTGCATTCAGAGCTTCATACATGCAGCTGTCCAGAGCCCGCTGTAGATGATTACTTTTGCAACCAGAGGCACAAAGGCTCCTGAGACTCTATTAGGACCCTCACGGTGAGGCCGACAGGAATGGAGGTAACTGGGACTTTTCCTTGAAATGCATCCAAACTAAAACACAGTATGCTGTAAGCTCCCAATCACGTCACTTCGCAACATGCATACACTTGAAGGACTATTTTCGATGCACTGAACAGAACAGCTAATTCAGCACAATTTCCTTCTTTGTCTAAAAATAAAATGATTGCATCCAAGACAGTGGGGTCAGACTCAGACCATGGTGAAAATCTCATTTAAACTCAGAAATGAACAGAGAAAATGAAGATTTAAAAACAATTTAAATAACACAGAGGAAATGACAAAATAAATATTTAAGACTGACAATTATTTCTAGTTTCTGGCAAACCACAGGAAGATGAATTGGAATTGAATCTACAGTATCTACTGTTTATTATATTGTTTCTTCTTTTCATCCATCCATCCATCCATCCATCCATTGTTCGCTATTTTGTTTAATCTATCTATCTATCTATCTATCTATCTATCTATCTATCTATCTATCTATCGCTATATTGTTTTATCTATCTATCTATCTATCTATCTATCTATCTATCTATCTATCTATC
>VONZ01004051.1:0-13371 GCA_012976165.1 Labeo catla | reverse complement strand
CGCTTAGTTAGGGCCTGCTAGGATTGCCAAAATGTTTTTAGGCATCTCAGCTCATGAAACCAAGGCATGCTTGGAAACGCTCTAAAACGTCTTTTCTCAGTCAGAAAAGGCTAGTTCATGCAGTTTCATGAATAAAGCTGACCTATATTAAAAATATTTCACATGCATGAAAGAAATGTTATTTACGATCCAGAAAGACATTTCTTGAAGTGTTAGAAGTTTTATGCATATCATTTTTAGGTAGAGCCTCAGTTCATAAAACGCTTACTTAGGGCCTTCCAGGAACGCCAGTACTGATTTTAGGCATCCTAGCTCATGAAACCAAGGCATGCTTGGAAACGCTCTAAAACGTCTTTTCTCAGTCAGAAAAGGCTAGTTCATGCAGTTTCATGAATAAAGTTGACCTATATTAAAAATGTTTCATATGCATGAAAGAAATGTTATTTACAATGAAGAAAGAAACTTCTTCATCTGTTAGAAGTTTCTTGCATATCAAATTTAGTTAGAGCCTCAGTTCATGAAACGCTTAGTTAGGGCCTTCTAGGGTTGCCAAAAATGTTTTTAGGCATCTCAGCTCATGAAACCAAGGCATGCTTGGAAACGCTCTAAAACGTCTTTTCTCAGTCAGAAAAGGCTAGTTCATGCAGTTTCATGAATAAAGTTGACCTATATTAAAAATGTTTCACATGCATGAAAGAAATATTATTTACAATCCAGAAAGACACTTCTTGATGTGTTAGACGTTTTATGCATATCATATTTCGTTAGACCCTCAGTTCAAAAAACCGTTAGTTAGAGCCGTCTAGGATCGCCAATACTGATTTTAGGCATCCTAGCTCATGAAACCAACGCATGCTTGGAAACGCTCTAAAACGTCTTTTCTCAGTGAGAAAACGAAAGTTCATGCAATTTCATGAAAAAAGCTGACCCATATTAAAAATGTTTCACATGCATGAAAGAAATGTTATTTACAATCCAGAAAGACACTTCTTGATGTGTTAGACGTTTTATGCATATTATATTTAGATAGAGCCTCAGTTCATAAAACGTTTAGTTAGAGCCTTCTAGGATCGCCAATACTGATTTTAGGCATCCTAGCTCATGAAACCAAGGCATGCTTGGAAACGCTCTAAAACGTCTTTTCTCAGTCAGAAAAGGCTAGTTCATGCAGTTTCATGAATAAAGCTGACCTATATTAAAAATATTTCACATGCATGAAAGGAATGTTATTTACAATGAAGAAAGAAACTTCTTGATCTGTTAGAAGTGTCTTGGATATGAAATTTAGTTAGAGCCTCAGTTCATAAAACGCTTAGTTAGAGCCTTCTAGGATCGCCAATACTGATTTTAGGCATCCTACCTCATGAATCCAAGGCATGCTTGGAAGCGCTCAAAAAAAGTATTTTCTCAGTCAAAAAACGCAAGTTCATGAAGTTTCATGAAAAAAGCTGACCCACATTAAAAATGTTTTACATGCATGAAAGAAATTTTATTTATAATGCAGAAAGACACTTCTTGATGTGTTAGACGTTTTATGCATATCATATTTAGTTAGAGCCTCAGTTCATAAAATGCTTAGTTAGAGCCTTCCAGGATTGCCAAAACTGATTTTAGGCAACTCAGCTCATGAAACCAAGGCATGCTTGGAAACACTCTAAAACGTCTTTTCTCAGTCAGAAAACGCTAGTTCATGCAGTTTCATGAAAAAAACTGACCTATATTAAAAATATTTCACATGTATGAAAGGAATGTTATTTACAATGAAGAAAGAAACTTCTCGATCTGTTAGAAGTTTCTTGCATATGAAATTTAGTTAGAGCCTCAGTTCATGAAACGGTTAGTTAGGGCCTTCTACCAACGCCAAAAATGTTTTTAAGCATCTCAGCTCATGAATCCAAGGCATGCTTGGAAACGCTCTAAAACGTCTTTTCTCAGTCAGAAAAGGATAGTTCATGCAGTTTCATGAAAAAAGCTGACCCAAATTAAAAATATTTCACATGAAAGCAGTTACGGTTTACGATCCAGAAAGACACTTCTTGATGTAGTTAGACGCTTTATGCATATCATATTTAGTTAGACCCTCAGTTCAAAACCGTTGTTAGATTGCCTAGGGACGCCAATACTACCTTTAGCATCCCAGGCTCATGAAACCAAGGCATGCTTGAAACGCTTCTAAAACGCTCTTCTGGAAGTGAGAAAACGAAAAGTTCACATGCAATTTCATGAAAAAGCTGACCTTATATTAAAAAATGTTTCACATGCATGAAAGAAATGCTATTTACAACCCAGGAAAAGACACTTCTTGATGTGTTAGACGTCATGCATATCAAGTATTTAGATAGAGCCTCAGTTCATAAAAACGCTTAGTTAGAGCCCTTCAGGATCGCCAATACTGATTTTAGCATCCTAGCTCATGAAACCAAGGCATGCTTTAAAACGAAAAACGTCTTTTCTCAGTGAGAAAACGAAAGTTCATGCAATTTCATGAAAAAAGCTGACCCATATTAAAAATGTTTCACATGCATGAAAGAAATGTTATTTACAATCCAGAAAGAAACTTCTTGATCTGTTAGAAGTTTCTTGCATATGAAATTTAGTTAGAGCCTCAGTTCATGAAACGGTTAGTTAGGGCCTTCTAGGAACGCCAAAAATGTTTTTAGGCGTCTCAGCTCATGAATCCAAGCCATGCTTGGAAACGCTCTAAAACGTATTTTCTCAGTCAGAAAACGCTAGTTCATGCAGTTTCATGAAAAAAGCTGACCCACATTAAAAATATTTCACATGCATGAAAGAAATGTTATTTACGATCCAGAAAGACACTTCTTGATGTGTTAGACGTTTTATGCATATCATATTTAGTTACACCCTCAGTTCATAAAACCGTTAGTTAGGGCCTTCTAGGATTGCCAAAAATGTTTTTAGGCATCTCAGCTCATGAATCCAAAGCATGCTTGGAAACGCTCTAAAACGTCTTTTCTCAGTCAGAAAAGGCTAGTTCATGCAGTTTCATGAAAAAAGCTGACCCACATTAAAAATATTTCACATGCATGAAAGAAATATTATTTACGATCCAGAAAGACACTTCTTGATGTGTTAGACGTTTTATGCATATCATATTTAGTTAGACCCTCAGTTCAAAAAACCGTTAGTTAGAGCCTTCTAGGATCGCCAATACTGATTTTTAGGTAATCCAGCTTCCGCGAAACCAAGGTACGCTTGGAACGCTTTGCAAAACGCTCTTCGGCAGTGAGAAAAACGAAAGTTCATGCAATTTCATGAAAAAAGCTGACCCATATTAAAAATGTTTCACATGCATGAAAGAAATGTTATTTACAATCCAGAAAGACACTTCTTGATGTGTTAGACGTTTTATGCATATCATATTTAGATAGAGCCTCAGTTCATAAAACGTTTAGTTAGAGCCTTCTAGGATCGCCAATACTGATTTTAGGCATCCTAGCTCATGAAACCAAGGCATGCTTGGAAACGCTCTAAAACGTCTTTTCTCAGTCAGAAAAGGCTAGTTCATGCAGTTTCATGAATAAAGCTGACCTATATTAAAAATATTTCACATGCATGAAAGGAATGTTATTTACAATGAAGAAAGAAACTTCTTGATCTGTTAGAAGTTTCTTGGATATGAAATTTAGTTAGAGCCTCAGTTCATAAAACGCTTAGTTAGAGCCTTCTAGGATCGCCAATACTGATTTTAGGCATCCTAGCTCATGAAACCAAGGCATGCTTGGAAGCGCTCAAAAAAAGTATTTTCTTAGTCAAAAAACGCAAGTTCATGAAGTTTCATGAAAAAAGCTGACCCACATTAAAAATGTTTTACATGCATGAAAGAAATTTTATTTATATTGCAGAAAGACACTTCTTGATCTGTTAGACGTTTTATGCATATCATATTTAGTTAGAGCCTCAGTTCATAAAATGCTTAGTTAGAGCCTTCTAGGATTGCCAATACTGATTTTAGGCAACTCAGCTCATGAAACCAAGGCATGCTTGGAAACACTCTAAAACGTCTTTTCTCAGTCAGAAAACGCTAGTTCATGCAGTTTCATGAAAAAAACTGACCTATATTAAAAATATTTCACATGTATGAAAGGAATGTTATTTACAATGAAGAAAGAAACTTCTTGATCTGTTAGAAGTTTCTTGCATATGAAATTTAGTTAGAGCCTCAGTTCATGAAACGGTTAGTTAGGGCCTTCTAGGGTTGCCAAAAATGTTTTTAGGCATCTCAGCTCATGAAACCAAGGCAGGCTTGGAAACGCTCTAAAACGTCTTTTCTCAGTCAGAAAAGGCTAGTTCATGCAGTTTCATGAAAAAAGCTGACCCACATTAAAAATATTTCACATGCATGAAAGAAATATTATTTACGATCCAGAAAGACACTTCTTGATGTGTTAGACGTTTTATGCATATCATATTTAGTTAGACCCTCAGTTCAAAAAACCGTTAGTTAGAGCCGTCTAGGATCGCCAATACTGATTTTAGGCATCCTAGCTCATGAAACCAAGCCATGCTTGGAAACGCTCTAAAACGTCTTTTCTCAGTGAGAAAACGAAAGTTCATGCAATTTCATGAAAAAAGCTGACCCATATTAAAAATATTTCACATGCATGAAAGAAATGTTATTTACAATCCAGAAAGACACTTCTTGATGTGTTAGACGTTTTATGCATATCATATTTAGATAGAGCCTCAGTTCATAAAACGCTTAGTTAGAGCCTTCTAGGATCGCCAATACTGATTTTAGGCATCCTAGCTCATGAAACCAAGGCATGCTTGGAAACGCTCTAAAACGTCTTTTCTCAGTGAGAAAACGAAAGTTCATGCAGTTTCTTGAAAAAAGCTAACCTATATTAAAAATATTTCACATGCATGAAAGGAATGTTATTTACAATGAAGAAAGAAACTTCTTGATCTGTTAGAAGTTTCTTGCATATGAAATTTAGTTAGAGCCTCAGTTCATGTAACGGTTAGTTAGGGCCTTCTAGGAACGCCAAAAATGTTTTTAGGCATCTCAGCTCATGAATCCAAGGCATGCTTGGAAACGCTCTAAAACGTCTTTTCTCAGTCAGAAAAGGCTAGTTCATCAGTTTCATGAAAAAGCTGACCCACATTAAAAATATTTCATGCATGAAAAGGAAATGTTATTTGATCAGAAAGACACTTGTTGATGTAGACGTTTTATGCATATCATATTTAGATTTACACCCTCAATTTCATAAAACTGTTAGGTAGAGGCCTTCTAGGATTGCCAAAAATGTTTTTAGGCAACTCAGCTCATGAAACCAAGGCATGCTTGGAAACGCTCTAAAACGTCTTTTCTCAGTCAGGAAACGCTAGTTCATGCAGTTTCATGAAAAAAGCTGACCCACATTAAAAATATTTCACATGCATGAAAGAAATGTTATTTACGATCCAGAAAGACACTTCTTGATGTGTTAGACGTTTTATGCATATCATATTTAGTTACACCCTCAGTTCAAAAAACCGTTAGTTAGAGCCGTCTAGGATCGCCAATACTGATTTTAGGCATCCTAGCTCATGAAACCAAGGCATGCTTGGAAACGCTCTAAAACGTCTTTTCTCAGTGAGAAAACGAAAGTTCATACAATTTCATGAAAAAAGCTGACCCATATTAAAAATGTTTCACATGCATGAAAGAAATTTTATTTACAATCCAGAAAGACACTTCTTGATTTGTTAGACGTTTTATGCATATCATATTTAGATAGAGCCTCAGTTCATAAAACGCTTAGTTAGAGCCTTCTAGGATCGCCAATACTGATTTTAGGCATCCTAGCTCATGAAACCAAGGCATGCTTGGAAACGCTCTAAAACGTCTTTTCTCAGTGAGAAAACGAAAGTTCATGCAGTTTCTTGAAAAAAGCTGACCTATATTAAAAATATTTCACATGCATGAAAGGAATGTTATTTACAATGAAGAAAGAAACTTCTTGATCTGTTAGAAGTTTCTTGCATATGAAATTTAGTTAGAGCCTCAGTTCATGAAACGGTTAGTTAGGGCCTTCTAGGAACGCCAAAAATGTTTTTAGGCATCTCAGGTCATGAATCCAAGGCATGCTTGGAAACGCTCTAAAACGTCTTTTCTCAGTCAGAAAAGGCTAGTTCATGCAGTTTCATGAAAAAAGCTGACCCACATTAAAAATATTTTACATGCATGAAAGAAATGTTATTTACGATCCAGAAAGACACTTCTTGATGTGTTAGACGTTTTATGCTTATCATATTTAGTGAGACCCTCAGTTCATAAAACCGTTAGTTAGAGCCGTCTAGGATCGCCAATACGGATTTTAGGCATCCTAGCTCATGAAACCAAGGCATGCTTGGAAACGCTCTAAAACGTCTTTTCTCAGTCAGAAAACGCAAGTTCATGCAGTTTCATGAAAAGAGCTGAGCCATATTAAAAATGTTTCACATGAAAAATGTATTTACGATCCAGAGGGCATTTCTTGAAGTGTTAGAAGTTTATGCATATCATTTTTAGGTAGAGCCTCAGTTTATAAAACACTTTACTTAGGAGCCTTCCAGGAACGCCAATTACTGATTTGACATCCTAGCTCCTTGAAACCAAGGCATGCTTGGAAACGCTCTAAAACGTCTTTTCTCAGTCCAGAAAAGGCTAGTTCATACAGTTTCATGAATAAAGGATTGACCTATATTAAAATGTTTCATATGCATGAAAGAAATGTTATTTACAATGAAAGAGAAACTTCTTGATCTGTTAGAAGTTTCTTGCATATGAAAATTAGTTAGAGCCTCAGTTCATGAAACGCTTAGTTGGGGGCCTTCTAGGGAGTTTGCCAAAAATGTTTTTAGGCATCTCAGCTCATGAAACCAAGGCATGCTTGGAAACGCTCTAAAACGTCTTTTCTCAGTCAGAAAACGCTAGTTCATGCAGTTTCATGAAAAAGCTGACCCACGTAAAAATATTTCACATGCATGAAAGAAATGTTATTTATAATGCAGAAAGACACTTCTTGATGTGTTAGACGTTTTATGCATATCATATTTAGTTAGACCCTCAGTTCAAAAAACCGTTAGTTAGAGCCGTCTAGGATCGCCAATACTGATTTTAGGCATCCTAGCTCATGAAACCAAGGCATGCTTGGAAACGCTCTAAAACGTCTTTTCTCAGTCAGAAAACGCTAGTTCATGCAGTTTCATGAAAAAAGCTGAGCCATATTAAAAATGTTCCACATGCATGAAAGAAATGTTATTTACAATGCAGAAAGACACTTCTTGATGTGTTAGAAGTTTTTTGCATATGAAATTTAGTTAGAGCCTCAATGCATAAAACGCTTAGTGAGAGCCTTCTAGGATCGCCAATACTGATTTTTAGGCAACTCAGCTCATGAAACCAAGGCATGCTTGGAAACGCTCTAAAACGTCTTTTCTCAGTGAGAAAACGAAAGTTCATGCAGTTTCTTGAAAAAAGCTAACCTATATTAAAAATATTTCACATGCATGAAAGGAATGTTATTTACAATGAAGAAAGAAACTTCTTGATCTGTTAGAAGTTTCTTGCATATGAAATTTAGTTAGAGCCTCAGTTCATGAAACGGTTAGTTAGGGCCTTCTAGCAACGCCAAAAATGTTTTTAGGCATCTCAGCTCATGAATCCAAGGCATGCTTGGAAACGCTCTAAAACGTATTTTCTCAGTCAGAAAACGCTAGTTCATGCAGTTTCATGAAAAAAGCTGACCCACATTAAAAATATTTCACATGCATGAAAGAAATGTTATTTACGATCCAGAAAGACACTTGTTGATGTGTTAGACGTTTTATGCATATCATATTTAGTTACACCCTCAGTTCATAAAACTGTTAGGTAGGGCCTTCTAGGATTGCCAAAAATGTTTTTAGGCATCTCAGCTCATGAATCCAAGGCATGCTTGGAAACGCTCTAAAACGTCTTTTCTCAGTCAGAAAAGGATAGTTCATGCAGTTTCATGAAAAAAGCTGACCCAAATTAAAAATATTTCACATGCATGAAAGAAATGTTATTTACGATCCAGAAAGACACTTCTTGATGTGTTAGACGTTTTATGCATATCATATTTAGTTACACCCTCAGTTCAAAAAACCGTTAGTTAGAGCGGTCTAGGATCGCCAATACTGATTTTAGGCATCCTAGCTCATGAAACCAAGGCATGCTTGGAAACGCTCTAAAACGTCTTTTCTCAGTGAGAAAACGAAAGTTCATGCAATTTCATGAAAAAAGCTGACCCATATTAAAAATGTTTCAAATGCATGAAAGAAATGTTATTTACAATCCAGAAAGACACTTCTTGATGTGTTAGACGTTTTATGCATATCATATTTAGATAGAGCCTCAGTTCATAAAACGCTTAGTTAGAGCCTTCTAGGATCGCCAATACTGATTTTAGGCATCCTAGCTCATGAAACCAAGGCATGCTTGGAAACGCTCTAAAACGTCTTTTCTCAGTGAGAAAACGAAAGTTCATGCAGTTTCATGAAAAAAGATGACCTATATTAAAAATATTTCACATGCATGAAAGGAATGTTATTTACAATGAAGAAAGAAACTTCTTGATCTGTTAGAAGTTTCTTGCATATGAAATTTAGTTAGAGCCTCAGTTCATGTAACGGTTAGTTAGGGCCTTCTAGGAACGCCAAAAATGTTTTTAGGCATCTCAGCTCATGAATCCAAGGCATGCTTGGAAACGCTCTAAAACGTCTTTTCTCAGTCAGAAAAGGCAAGTTCATGCAGTTTCATGAAAAAAGCTGACCCAAATTAAAAATATTTCACATGCATGAAAGAAATGTTATTTACGATCCAGAAAGACACTTCTTGATGTGTTAGACGTTTTATGCATATCATATTTAGTTACACCCTCAGTTCATAAAACCGTTAGTTAGGGCCTTCTAGGATTGCCAAAAATGTTTTTAGGCATCTCAGCTCATGAAACCAAGGCATGCTTGGAAACGCTCTAAAACGTCTTTTCTCAGTCAGAAAACGCTAGTTCATGCAGTTTCATGAAAAAAGCTGACCCACATTAAAAATATTTCACATGCATGAAAGAAATGTTATTTACGATCCAGAAAGACACTTCTTGATGTGTTAGAAGTTTTATGCATATCATTTTTAGGTAGAGCCTCAGTTCATAAAACGCTTAGTTAGAGCCTTCTAGGAACGCCAATACTGATTTTAGGCATCCTAGCTCATGAAACCAAGGCATGCTTGGAAACGCTCTAAAACGTCTTTTCTCAGTCAGAAAAGGCTAGTTCATGCAGTTTCATGAATAAAGTTGACCTATATTAAAAATGTTTCATATGCATGAAAGAAATGTTATTTACAATGAAGAAAGAAACTTCTTGATCTGTTAGAAGTTTCTTGCATATGAAATTTAGTTAGAGCCTCAGTTCATGAAACGCTTAGTTAGGGCCTTCTAGGGTTGCCAAAAATGTTTTTAGGCATCTCAGCTCATGAAACCAAGGCATGCTTGGAAACGCTCTAAAACGTCTTTTCTCAGTCAGAAAAGGCTAGTTCATGCAGTTTCATGAATAAAGCTGACCCACATTAAAAATGTTTCACATGCATGAAAGAAATATTATTTACAATCCAGAAAGACACTTCTTGATGTGTTAGACGTTTTATGCATATCATATTTAGTTAGACCCTCAGTTCATAAAACCGTTAGTTAGAGCCGTCTAGGATCGCCAATACTGATTTTAGGCATCCTAGCTCATGAAACCAAGGCATGCTTGGAAACGCTCTAAAACGTCTTTTCTCAGTCAGAAAAGACTAGTTCACGCAGTTTCATGAATAAAGCTGACCCATATTAAAAATGTTTCACATGAATGCAAGAAATGTTATTTATAATGCAGAAAGACACTTCATGATGTGTTAGAAGTTTTATACATTTGATATTTAGTTAGAGCCTCAGTTCATAAAACGCTTAGTTAGAGCTTTCTAGGATCGCCAATACTGATTTTAGGCATCCTAGCTCATGAAACCAAGGCATGCTTGGAAACGCTCTAAAACGTCTTTTCTCAGTCAGAAAACGAAAGTTCATGCATTTTAATGAAAAAAGCTGACCCAAATAAAAAATGTTTCACATGCATGAAAGAAATGTTATTTATACTGCAGAAAGACACATCTTGATGTGTTAGACGTTTTATGCATATCATATTTAGTTACACCCTCAGTTCATAAAACCGTTAGTTAGAGCCTTCTAGGATCGCCAATACTGATTTTAGGCATCCTAGATCATGAAACCAAGGCATGCTTGGAAACGCTCTAAAACGTCTTTTCTCAGTCAGAAAAGGCTAGTTCATGCAGTTTCATGAATAAAGCTGACCTATATTAAAAATATTTCACATGCATGAAAGGAATGTTATTTACAATGAAGAAAGAAACTTCTTGATCTGTTAGAAGTTTCTTGCATATGAAATTTAGTTAGAGCCTCAGTTCATAAAACGCTTAGTTAGAGCCTTCTAGGATCGCCAATACTGATTTTAGGCATCCTAGCTCATGAAACCAAGGCATGCTTGGAAGCGCTCAAAAAAAGTATTTTCTCAGTCAAAAAACGCAAGTTCATGAAGTTTCATGAAAAAAGCTGACCCACATTAAAAATGTTTTACATGCATGAAAGAAATTTTATTTATAATGCAGAAAGACACTTCATGATGTGTTAGAAGTTTTATACATTTGATATTTAGTTACACCCCTCAGTTCATGAAACGCTTAGTTAGGGCCTTCTAGGATTGCCAAAAATGTTTTTAGGCATCTCAGCTCATGAAACCAAGGCATGTTTGGAAACGCTCTAAAACGTCTTTTCTCAGTCAGAAAACGCTAGTTCATGCAGTTTCATGAAAAAGCTGACCCACATTAAAAATATTTCACATGCATGAAAGAAATGTTATTTACGATCCAGAAAGACATTTCTTGAAGTGTTAGAAGTTTTATGCATATCATTTTTAGGTAGAGCCTCAGTTCATAAAACGCTTAGTTAGAGCTTTCTAGGATCGCCAATACTGATTTTAGGCATCCTAGCTCATGAAACCAAGGCATGCTTGGAAACGCTCTAAAACGTCTTTTCTCAGTCAGAAAACGAAAGTTCATGCATTTTAATGAATAATGCTGACCCACATAAAAAATGTTTCACATGCATGAAAGAAATGTTATTTATAATGCAGAAAGACACTTCTTGATGTGTTAGACGTTTTATGCATATCATATTTAGTTAGACCCTCAGTTCATAAAACCGTTAGTTAGAGCCGTCTACGAACGCCAAAAATGTTTTTAGGCGTCTCAGCTCATAAATCCAAGCCATGCTTGGAAACGCTCTAAAACGTCTTTTCTCGGTCAGAAAAGGCTAGTTCATGCAGTTTCATGAAAAAAGCTGACCCACATTAAAAATATTTCACATGCATGAAAGAAATATTATTTACGATCCAGAAAGACACTTCTTGATGTGTTAGACGTTTTATGCTTATCATATTTAGTTAGACCCTCAGTTCATAAAACTCTTAGTTTGAGCCTTCTAGGAACGCCAATACTGATTTTAGGCAACTCAGCTCGTGAAACCAAGGCATGCTTGGAATCGTTTTAAAACGTCTTTTCTCAGTCAGAAAAGGCTAGTTCGTGCAGTTTCATGAAAAAAGCTGACCCACATTAAAGATATTTCACATGCATGAAAGAAATATTATTTACGATCCAGAAAGACACTTCTTGATGTGTTAGACGTTTTATGCATATCATATTTAGTTAGACCCTCAGTTCAAAAAACCGTTAGTTAGAGCCGTCTAGGATCGCCAATACTGATTTTAGGCATCCTAGCTCATGAAACCAAGGCATGCTTGGCAACGCTCTAAAACGTCTTTTCTCAGTCAGAAAACGAAACTTCATGCATTTTAATGAATAAAGCTGACCCAAATAAAAAATGTTTCACATGCATGAAAGAAATGTTATTTATAATGCAGAAAGACACTTCTTGATCTGTTAGACGTTTTATGCATATCATATTTAGTTAGACCCTCAGTTCATAAAACCGTTAGTTAGAGCCGTCTAGGATAGCCAATACTGATTTTAGGCATCCTAGCTCATGAAACCAAGGTAATGCTTGAAACGCTTCAAAACGCCTTTTCAGTCGTTAGTTCATGCAGTTTCATGAATAAAGCTCGACCTTATATTAAAAATATTTCACATGCATGAAAGGAATGTTATTTAATTGAAATGAAGAAAGAAACTTCTTGATCTGTTAGAAGTTTCTTGCATATGAAATGTAAAGCTAGGAGCCCTCGCCATAAAACGTTTAGTTAGAGCCTTCTAGGATCGCCAATACTGATTTTAGGCATCCTAGCTCATGAAACCAAGGCATGCTTGGAAACGCTCTAAAACGTCTTTTCTCAGTCAGAAAAGGCTAGTTCATGCAGTTTCATGAATAAACTTGACCTATATTAAAAATGTTTCACATGCATGAAAGGAATGTTATTTACAATGAAGAAAGAAACTTCTTGATCTGTTAGAAGTTTCTTGCATATGAAATTTAGTTAGAGCCTCAGTTCATAAAACGCTTAGTTAGAGCCTTCTAGGATCGCCAATACTGATTTTAGGCATCCTACCTCATGAAACCAAGGCATGCTTGGAAGCGCTCAAAAAAAGTATTTTCTCAGTCAAAAAACGCAAGTTCATAAAGTTTCATGAAAAAAGCTGACCCACATTAAAAATGTTTTACATGCATGAAAGAAATTTTATTTATAATGCAGAAAGACACTTCTTGATGTGTTAGACGTTTTATGCATATCATATTTAGTTAGAGCCTCAGTTCATAAAATGCTTAGTTAGAGCCTTCCAGGATTGCCAAAACTGATTTTAGGCAACTCAGCTCATGAAACCAAGGCATGCTTGGAAACACTCTAAAACGTCTTTTCTCAGTCAGAAAACGCTAGTTCATGCAGTTTCATGAAAAAAACTGACCTATATTAAAAATATTTCACATGTATGAAAGGAATGTTATTTACAATGAAGAAAGAAACTTCTCGATCTGTTAGAAGTTTCTTGCATATGAAATTTAGTTAGAGCCTCAGTTCATGAAACGGTTAGTTAGGGCCTTCTACCAACGCCAAAAATGTTTTTAAGCATCTCAGCTCATGAATCCAAGGCATGCTTGGAAACGCTCTAAAACGTCTTTTCTCAGTCAGAAAAGGATAGTTCATGCAGTTTCATGAAAAAAGCTGACCCAAATTAAAAATATTTCACATGCATGAAAGAAATGTTATTTACGATCCAGAAAGACATTTCTTGAAGTGTTAGACGTTTTATGCATATCATATTTAGTTACACCCTCAGTTCATAAAACCGTTAGTTAG
>VONZ01004050.1:0-13377 GCA_012976165.1 Labeo catla | reverse complement strand
TAAAGTACCATTGCATTAGAGCAAGTAGCTCGAATCGGAATCGTAAATGGACATTAATTTGCAAGGCAGAATCAGAATCAAAACTCATGTAATTTGTGCACAATAGTTTATTAACGAAGGACTAACACATAACTAATCTAAACAAACAAACATGAAATCACTCATACATGGGGAAGGGTCAGTGAGAAGCAGTTAGAGAGAGAGAAGGAGCATGAAGCTATGGAAAAAAAAGTCAGTTAACCACCTGCTGTGAAACCATCAGTGCTGTCTACAACTTATACTAAACCTCTGTATTGTTTAGTTAAATGTACGATACTTGCATTGCCTTGGTCGTTGAATAAGTGTCCAAATGCAGTCTCTGGTGAAGGTCTTGATGGTTGGAGCAGTGGTGGTTTTGGAATCGTGATCACGTTCTTCTGGGTCCGAAGAGTGATGAACTCCAAAGATGTTCTGACTCGATGGTGACTGGGAGTTTCATCCCATGTGACAAGTGAAGAAGAACCAAGAGCTGAGAGGGACTCAGCTGAAGTCCTGTGATCCTTGGGGAATGGAAAGACAAGGCCGCAAGGCCTGGCGCGTGCTTAGGGAAGTCCTGAAGAGTTATAGCTCATCTTCTTAGGTTCTAAAAGAACCACTGACTGACTGAGGCGAGTCATGAAAATGAATTCAGGAGTTGAGTGGAAGTGTCTGGCTCTTAGTGGTCGAGAGCCAGTGTTGGGCCTGGCGGGCCTGCCAGGCACGCCCTGTGCCGGCTCAGGCTCCCCGTGGGTTCCTCCACACGGGCAGCAATCGGTAGATGTTGCAGACGAGGGAAGAGAGTGAAGAGAGGGAAGAACTAGGGAGGCGGGCAACCGTTTGCCTTTAAGCTCTCTGGAGGCTGCGCCTCCAGGAGGTCCATGAACCAATGGTAACTTTCACCTTTGGAGAGAAAGTTTATGACTCTTTGTCCGTGAGCATGGTATTTTGCATATGTAATTCGACTGGGTGTTGATGCAAAAACTACTAGGTTTCTTAAAACACTAATATGTTGCATAGGTATCAACATCTAATTTTAGATCATCAACATACGAATTAAAAGAGACCAAACATGACATAGGTGCTTTATACAACTAGTCATCTATCATAACGCATGCATAAAACAGTAGAAAGACAAATAAAAATACAACAGACAAAATTAAAATACAATGCAGTAATACTGTACACAATGACCTGGGCTATGTGTGATAGGAAGGTCAAAGAAAGGTTTGTCTGGGAATGAATAGGAAAGAGTCTATAGGCATTGGGTCTTTCCTATGGCAAATGTAGCATGGGCAGATGTGCATTCCTTGAAGCAATAAAACCTCTTATCAGATAGTCACCGTGGCAACTAAGCCCTTTTGGGGTGTTCGTTGCTTTGGGGGGTTGTCTTCAAAACTCCAGCATATAGCTGGGTTGTTGGTTATAAAGATTATTTGTTAAATGTGACAAATAACTGTATGTCTGATTGGTCCAGATGCTACATATTCCCCCCCTTTCGAACGTTGTTGTCTGTCCAACAGACAACAGCGAGCGATGTCCGAGGTGCAGAACAATCAGACATGCACCTGTCACTCATGGCGGGGAGAGAGCGGTGGCTCTCTGGCTGTTGGTGCCACTAGGAGTGGTTAGGGTGCTGTCAGGTGGTGTGCTGTGATGGTGTAGACAGTAGCAAGGTGCCGGTCCTTGAGCTTGTGCAGCAGGTGTCATGGCAGTGTCACCTGTCGTCCTGGGGTAATTTGGCCTGGGTCAAAGGGTTGCTTTAGGTGTTGTTTGGAACAACTGGTTGAACTCTCACTTGTGAGAGGGCAGGTGATTCCGAGGGTCGCAGGGAATCGTAATGGAGATGGTAGTGGGAAGAGAGTTTCAGACTGACCTAGTGATGATGGCAGGAGGGCAGCAGGTGGTTGTTAGCCCTCTGTTCTGCTTGAACGTCACTAAAAGTCTGATGTTGGCAGTGTTGCTTTGCTTTGGTGGCAACACTGGTTTAAGCTTGCCTGAGTTGTGTTGGTAGAGGTTTGGCTGTTGGGCCTGTGGGCCCGTTGCTCTATCCAACGTAGTCTGGCTGCTCCTGGGGTGTCGGCTGGTTTTGCAGGATGCTCCTCCTCTTGAGGAGTCTGCTGCTATGTTATGTTTGACAAGTCTGTCCTTTCCGGTACTTCTCAGTGGAGTTTTGTTCAAGGAGCTCTTTTGCTAGTGTCAGCAGCTCCTGTAACTCAAAAGTGGGGGTGTCCGGCTGTCGTTGTGCACCCTCCATTTAGCACCTGTGTGAAAGGTGTGGAGGAGGATGTGGTTGACTGCTGTTGGACATACCGTGGTGCTTGCAGGCTGAGGATGCCCTTTTCCATGGCTCCTCCCAGTGGTTGGTCTGGAACCTGGGTCTGTTGCCATGGCGATGGTTATGTCCTCTGCTGGCTAGTGTCTTTCTGTAGAAGGGCCTGGCATTGTGGCAATGCTGGGTGCCTTCTGGTGCCTGCTTTGAATTCTGGGTTGTGCAGTCCAGAATCAGTGGGTTCTTACAAACACCTTTGGAGGAGGCCTTGTGCTTGTTAAAGGCCTTGTGTGTCAGGTCACGCAGTTGTTGAATAGGCATTGATTGAGGGCAGGCTAGAATGCCTAAATGGTGACTCACAATAGGATGCAGGTTTTGGAGGAAGAGGCTCTTGAAGCTGGTGTCCTCCTCCATCCCGGGTTCATTGCGAGCTCCGAAGTAAGCTCGTCGAAGTCTGTGGTAGTAAACATGTGGAGTTTCATACCGGCCCTGTTTGGTGTCCAGGGCAGCAATCAGTCTGTGTTCAGACTCTGGGTCTGAGAATTCCTTAATGATGGCTTGTCTTAGCTGCTGGTAGTCCGATTGGATGTGTCCTGGCTGTCGAGCCAGGAAGCGTCGCACCTCTGGGCTAGAGGTGATCCACAGCAGATAAAGGCTATTTTGGTAGTTCACACATTTCCAAGACTGAAGGAAAAATTTAATGTCTCTCATGTAGGCGTGGACGTCATGGTCTCCTGCAAGTTCTGGTGTGAATGCAGGGATGTTTCTCGCCATTCGATTGAGTTCTTTGAGTGTCACTTCATGTGTCACTTCAGAGTTCATCTGAATGAATTCTGTTCCTTCTGCGGCTGCAGAGGTTTCCTGGAAACTGACTTGTGAAGTGTTACGCAGAAGGTCTTGGCTCCCCCCTTTGTATCTGTGTACAGGGGCATGGGGGTTTGCACTGCTGGCTGTGTGACGTGCAGCAGGGGGTCTTTTACTTGAGTCCATGCATAGTCGGTAAGACTGTTTCAGTTCTCTCTGACCCATGTCAAGCTCCTCTTTAATGTTGCCGAATTGCTGAGTCAGGGTTTGGACTTCAGCTCTGGCTGCATGCAGATGGCCTTCTAAGGCCTTAACTCTAGTGTCTCTCTCATTAAGTTCTACGTATGCTGTTCTTAACAGCGACTTTGTGTGAAACAGTTCTCTTTCCCAAATCTTGTCTGGTGGCCTTTTCAAGCTGCTCTCTGTGTCTGGCAGCTGTCAGAGCCTCCTGAAGACTGGTGATTTCCTTCTGTTGTGCCGTTCTGTCAGGTTCCTCGCGCCTGTCCTGTTCCTTCTCTTGCTGAGCAGGTGTCGGTTCCCTTTGGAACTCTGTGACTTGCAGTTTCAGTTCATTTACCTCCTGTCTGAGGCCCTTGAGGGTGTGGACTAAGAAGAAAATGATGCTGGTCAGCTCCTGGTTGTCCAGGCTGGGTGTGAGGTGTCCACTTGTGTCGCAGGCCTGCTGTTCCTTTCTCTGCCATTGCAGGTTGTTGGCTGCTTTCGGCTGAAGCATGTCCATCACAGTGCTCTGCAGGGTCTCCAGGTGTTCCTGGTGGGTGGCAGGGCTGGATGTCTGAGGCATGCTGGTTCACTTGTGGGAACACAAGAGAGAAATGCAGCCGGCAAATGCAAGTACATACAGAGGTGTTAGCTATCTGTATAGGGAATGGCTCTCTAGGCCGTGTAAGGTGTGAACAGCTGGTTAGGGCAGCTAGTGAGGTGGGGGTGCTAAGATGTCGTGCGAGTCAGCACAAAGAGAGGGTTTGAGTAACTTTGATGGGCTGTAAGCAGGGGGTCAGCTAATGACCAGGCTTTACCTGTAGTCAATTATTACTCAAAACACTGATGGTTCACAGGTTTGGTCACTATGAAGGTGCCAAATAAACAAAACTGAAATAAAATCAGAAAGAGACAGAGGGAGAAGGAAGGGCTTTCCTTATTTAGTTTAAGATAGGAGATATGACTACGCAGATGTTCCTTGTTCAAAGGCATGCTGCAGTAGGGTCATAAATCTAGGGAGGCTGGTAGCTAAGCTAGCAGGGACGCATCAAATATCTCAAGGTAAATAAGCAGAAACACTAGGAAGTGTTTCTAGTCTTCTCAGGGCCTATGGCTTGGTGAACGGTACTTGTACCTCAAGTAGCAGGCCTGACTGGTAAGGAGTAAGGAGAGACAGGATTTAGTCTACTAATGACCTGTACGGTTCATTAAGGGGACATCAGTTGCTAGAACTGCTATAATCCTATCCGAGAGGGAAGATAGTGATGGTCAGATAAACTAAAATAAGGGAAGAAAAATGAAAATATCCTAATGGCTTTAGGAAACTAAAGGAAAAGTAAGTAACTTGATTTAATTAAATTGGTGACTTAATTAAAATCAATTTAGCTGAACGGGTACATTCAAGCTAAACAAAGGTTAAAAAAAAAATAATAATAAAATCCAAGCAAGGTAGACCAAAGTCAGAATAAATTAACACAGTTAAAACCCAAGTATGTGAGGAGGGCCAACCTAACTGAGTCTAAACAGAAAGCGATAGCACAAACGGGAGGTGAAACCAAGAGAAAGGGGGAGAGAGAGGAGAGGAGTGGCTTGAACATTACACTTTACACTCACACGTCTAAGCATTAGTCGGATGCTAACAGCTAACTGTTGAGGTAAAGGGCTTAGCTTAAATGCCTGTATGGCTGCTAAAGAGTTAGCCTTGGCTACACTCAGTTCTACTCAGTTTACACAAGGGTCTGTGATGTGTATGCTGTTATCAGATTGAACCGGAAGAGGCTGCTCTCAACTTCCGGGTGAGACGTTGCTAAGAGACCGATGGATGTTCACAACAACGAACAAGCTGAGCAGAACTTGTGCTGCTGTGAAACAGGCATGGGAATCTTACACGCAGTCAGTTATGACTTTTTGCATACAACTTCATTCACAAATCAGATCAGCACATTCACTTCACAGACAATGGTAAATTCCTAGTTAGCTAAGCTAGAATTACACCATTAATTCGCTATTCATTTGCATAATCTTTATGATTACAATGATATGCGATAGTTACAAGAAGGCCTTAATTCGGAGAAATGAGGAACATCGCTCAAATCACCATTACAATAACAATACTGTAGCAAGATTTCTTCGTCGCTCAGTTTTAATATCAATGCAAGTGGGATTTCTTCGCCATGCAGATTATTTAATGCCGCTAATCTGAAATTTCCTTGTCAGACAAGACTTATGCATTTAAAGCTAAAAGTGGGGATTTCTTCGCCCAAATTTAGATGAATTTATTCATTTATGTGGTCTGCTAATCTGAGATTTCTTCGTCAGAGAAGACTTACTTCCACATTTAAAGCTAAAAGTGGGGATTTCTTCGCACAAATTTAGATTAATTCATTCTGGTACCATTTATACGGGCTGCTAAACTGAGATTTCTTCGTCAGAGAAGGCTTACGCTCTACTAACAACAGAAATTAGGATTTCTTCGCTAATATCAGGTTAGTTTCTTATCGTACGATTTAAAAATGTGTTATAGCATTGAACAAGTTTCTACTGCTCGTGGTAGGGCACATTCAAGCTATAGTCTATCTGATGTTATCAGAAGCTGCATGTGTAAGACGTTAATAAAATTTATGGGACAAACACAAAGTTTGATATTGAATCTGCTTGCAAATAATGTTTAAACGATGCCCGCATTCTCCACCATTATGTTGCGAATTTAGCTCAAAGGGAAATATATATAAATAATTACAATTAATTATGATTAATTACAATTACTTATATCAGCTGCCAGTAGTAACTGTAGCAGAATCAATTTTCCATCAACTAATCTGTTCGCTCAGCGAACATTCAGTATAATCTTTATATCAACTCTAAGAAATGATATTTTCTTGGCCACAGAAAATAACTTTCTTAAAGTACCATTGCATTAGAGCAAGTAGCTCTGTGCCGGCTCAGGCTCCCCGTGGGTTCCTCCACACGGGCAGCAATCGGTAGATGTTGCAGACGAGTGAAGAGAGTGAAGAGAGGGAAGAACTAGGGAGGCGGTCAACCGTTTGCCTTTAAGCTCTCTGGAGGCTGCGCCTCCAGGAGGTCCATGAACCAATGGTAACTTTCACCTTTGGAGAGAAAGTTTATGACTCTTTGTCAGTGAGCATGGTATTTTGCATATGTAATTCGACTGGGTGTTGATGCAAAAACTACTAGGTTTCTTAAAACACTAATATGTTGCATAGGTATCAACATCTAATTTACACCATCTTTTAGATCATCAACATACGAATTAAAAGAGACCAAACATGACATAGGTGCTTTATACAACTAGTCATCTATCATAACGCATTCATAAAACAGTAGAAAGACAAATAAAAATACAACAGACAAAATTAAAATACAATGCAGTAATACTGTACACAATGACCTGGGCTATGTGTGATAGGAAGGTCAAAGAAAGGTTTGTCTGGGAATGAATAGGAAAGAGTCTATAGGCATTGTGTCTTTCCTATGGCAAATGTAGCATGGGCAGATGTTCATTCCTTGAAGCAATAAAACCTCTTATCAGATAGTCACCGTGGCAACTAAGCCCTTTTGGGGTGTTCGTTGCTTTGGGGGGTTGTCTTCAAAACTCCAGCATATAGCTGGGTTGTTGGTTTTAAAGATTATTTGTTAAATGTGACAAATAACTGTATGTCTGATTGGTCCAGATGCTACAACCGTAAGTCCGATCAGTTAGAAAAGATATTGCACACCCGGCCATATCAGTCTGAAGATCTGGGCTGAGTTTGGAGTTTGTAGAGTTAAAGCTCTAGGACGAGTTAGAGTTAACAGTTTTAGTAAGAATAATAATAATAACTAGATAAAAAAGTTCGTCAAGACAAACTTTAAGTTGGCTTGAGAAAGCCGGACCAGAAAGTTTGAAAAAGTTTGAAAAGTTTAAAAAGTTTGAAAGGTTTAAAAAGTTTGAAAAGTTAAGAAGTTTCAAAAGTTTAAATAGTTTAAGAAGTTTAAGACGTTTTAAGTTTGGATGGTTTTCAGTCTTCAGAAATAGTTAGAAGTTTTAAAGTTTGAATGTAGTCTGTCAGATAGATAGATAGACAGATAGATAGTATTGGTCAGATTATCAATCGATAGAAAGATAGATGATTCTAACATTATTACCAAGTTACTAGCATGTTGCTAGTCTGTTTCAAGCATGATTAGCAAGTTGTTATCATGTTTTTAGCATGATTAGCAAAGTTGCTAGCATGGTCCTAACATGATCAGCAAGTCGCTAACATGTTTCTAACATGATTAGCAAAGTTGCTAGCATGTTTCTAACATGATTAGCAAAGTTGCTAGCATGTTTCTAGCATGTCGCTAGCATGATTAGCATGTTTCTAGCATGATTAGCAAAGTTGCTAGAATGTTTCTAACATGATTAGCATGTCGTTAGCATGTTTCTAGCATGACTACCATGTCGCTAGCATGTTTCTAGCATGATTAGCATGTCGCTAGCATGTTTCTAACATGATTAGCAAAGTTGCTAGTATGTTTCTAACATGACTAGCATGTAGCTAGCATGTTTCTGTCATGATTAGCAAAGTTGCTAGCATGTTTCTAGCATGATTAGCAAAGATGCTAGCATGTTTCTAGCATGACTAGCATGTTTCTAGCATGATTAGCATGTCGTTAGCATGTTTCTAATGTGATTAGCCAGTTACTAGCATGTTACTAGCATGATTAGCAGGCTACTATGTTCTTCAGCATGTTTCTAGCATGATTAGCAAAGATCTTAGCATGTTTTCTAGAATGGCTAGCATGTTTCTAGCATGATTAGCATGTCGTTAGCATGTTTCTAGCATGATTAGCAAAGTCGCTAGCATGTTTCTAGCATGATTAGCAAGTTACTAGCATGTTGCTAGCATTTTTCTAGCATGATTAGCAAACTTGCTAGCATGTTACTAGCATGATTAGCAAAGTAGCTAGTATGTTACTAGCATGATTAGCCAGTTACTAGCATGATTAGCCGGTTACTAGCATGACTCTAGTTTGGCTAGTGATAGATAGATAGATAGATAGATAGATAGATAGATAAGGTTAGATGATACACAGATAGATAGATAGATAGATAGATAAGGTTAGATGATAGATAGATAGACAGACAGATAGATAGACAGATAGATAGATAGATAGATAGATAGATAAAGGTTAAGATTATAGATAGATAGACAGATAGATAGATAAGGTTAGATGATAGACAGATAGATAGATAGATAGATAGATAGATAAGATAGATAAAGGTTAGATAGATAGATAGATAGATAGATAGATAGATAGATAAGGTTAGATGATACACAGATAGATAGATAGATAGATATAGATAGACAGACAGATAGATAGATAGATAGATAGATGAATAAAGATTAGATTATAGATATGAATAGATATACAGATAGATGAATACATAGATAAGGTTAGATGATAGATAGATAGATTAGATAGATAGATAGATAGATAGATAGATAAGGTTAGATTATAGATAGATAGATAGATAGATAAGGTTAGATGATAGACAGATAGACAGATAGATAGATAGATAGATAGATAGATAAAAGGTTAGATGATATAGTGGAAATAGATATAGATAGATGAATAGATAGATAGATAGATAGATAAAAGGTTAGATTATAGATAGATAGATAGATAGATAGATAGATAGATAAACAGACAGATAGATAGATAGATAGATAGATAGATAGATAGATAGATAGATAGATAGATAAGGTTAGATTATAGATAGATAGATAGATAGATAGATAGATAGATAGATAGATAAAGGTTAGATGATACACAGATAGATAGATAGATGAATGCGATTAGATAGATAGATAAGGTTAGATGATAGACAGATAGATAGATAGATAGATAGATAAGGTTAAGATGATAGATAGATAGATAGATAGATAGATAGATAGATAGATAGATAAGGTTAGATGATAGACAGATAGATAGATAGATAGATAGATAGATAGATAAGGTTAGATGATAGATAGATAGATAGATAGATAGATAGATAGATAGATAGATAAGGTTAGATGATAGATAGATAGATAGATAGATAGATAAGGTTAGATGATAGATAGATAGATAGATGAGTCTGAATGAGTTTCAATGAGTTTGAATGGATTAGAAATACAGTACATAGAAGGGAAGTTTGATTGAGGCTCAAAGGATTCTGGGGATTTTGACAGTTGAAATTTGAATAGTGTTGGCTCATTTGAACATTCAGTCAATGTAAGTCTATGGGATTTTTCCCAGTTTTAAACGTCATTTTTAGGAAAACCGTAAGTCCGATCAGTTTGAAGAGATATAGCAACTCGAGTCAGACCAGTCTGAAGATCTGGGCTGAGTTTGGAGTTTGTAGAGTTAAAGCTCTAGGAGGAGTAGCGTTTGAAAATTTGGCTAAGAAGAATTATAATAATAACTAGATAAAAAAGTTCGTCAAGACAAACTTTAAGTTGGCTTGAGAAAGCCGGATCAGAAAGTTTTAGAAAGTTTGAAAAGTTTGCAAAGTTTAAAAAGTTAAAAAAAAGTTTAAAAAGTTTAAGAAGTTTAAGAAGTTTTAAAAAGTTTTAAGTTTGGATGGTTTTCAGTCTGAAATAGTTTGAAGTTTTAAAGTTTGAATTCAGTCTGTCAGATAGATAGATAGATAGATAGATAATTAACATGTTGTTAGTATGATTCTAACATTTTTAGCAAGTTACTAGCATGTTGTTAAGATTTTTTTAACATGATTAACAAGTTACTAGCATGTTGCTAGTGTGTTTCTATCATGGTTAACATGTTGCTAGCATGATTAACAAGTTGCTAGCATGTTGCTAGCACAATTAGCAAGTTACTAGCATGTTGCCAGCATGTTGCTAGCATGTTTCTAACATGATTAACAAAGTTGCTAGCATATTTCTAACATAATTAGCCAGTTGCTAGCATGTTTCTAGCATGATTAGCAAGTCGTTAGCATGTTTCTAGCATGATTAGCAAAATTGCTAGCATGTTTTTAGCATGATTAGTAAGTTGCTAGCATGTTTTTTGCATGATTAGCAAAGTTCTTGTATGTTCTGTATGATTAGCAAGTTCTTGCTTATGTTTTTAGCATGATTAGCAAAGTTGTTAACATGTTACTAGCATGATTAGCAAAGTTGCTAGCATGTTCTAACATGATCAGCATGTAGCTATGTTTCAAGCATGACTAGCATGTCATTGCTTATGTTTCTAGCATGACATGCTAGCATGTGTTTAGCATGATTAGCTGTCACTAGCATGTTTCTAGCATGACTAGCATAAGCTAGCATGTTTCTAGCATGATTAGCATGTAAGCTGTATGTTTCTAGCATGATTAGCAAAGTTCTTGTATGTTTCTAGCATGATTAGCCAGTTGCTAGAATGTTTCTAGCATGATTAGCTGTCACTAGCATGTTTCTAGCATGACTAGCATGTCGCTAGCATGTTTCTAGCATGACTAGCATGTCGCTAGCATGTTTCTAACATGACTAGCATGTCGCTAGCATGTTTCTAACATGATTAGCAAAGTTGCTAGCATGTTTCTATAGAAGAATAGAAGAAGAATAATAATAAGTTTAAATAGGATTTCAGTAAGTTGGCTTTCCCAAGCCAACTTAATAACTAGATAAAAAAGTTCGTCAAGACAAACTTTAAGTTGGCTTGAGAAAGCCGGACCAGAAAGTTTGAAAAAGTTTGAAAAGTTTGAAAAAGTTTGAAAAGTTTAAAAAGTTTGAAAAGTTTGAAAAGTTAAGAAGTTTGAAAAGTTTAAATAGTTTAAGAAGTTTAAGAAGTTTTAAGTTTGAATGTAGTCTGTCAGATAGATAGATAGATATATAATTAGCAAGTTGCTAGCATGTTTATAGCATGATTAGCAAAGTTGCTAACGTGTTTCTAGCATGATTACCAAGTTGCTAGCATGATTAGCAAAGTTGCTAGCATGTTTCTAACATGATTAGCAAGTTGCTAGCATGTTTCTAGTGTTAGTAGCAAGTTGCTAGCATGTTTCTAGCATGATTAGCAAAGTTGCTAGCATGTTTCTAACATGATTAGCAAGTTGCTAGCATGTTTCTAGTGTTAGTAGCAAGTTGCTAGCATGTTTCTAGCATGATTAGCAAAGTTGCTAGCATGTTTCTAGCATGATTATCAAGTTGCTAGCATGATTAGCAAAGTTGCTAGCATGTTTATTATGATTAGCAAGTTGTTAGCATGTTTCTAGCATGATTAGCAAAGTTGTTAACATGTTTCTAACATGATTACCAAGTTGCTAACTTGTTTCTAGCATGATTACCAAGTTGCTAGCATGTTTCTAGTATGATTAGCAAAGTTGCTAACGTGTTTCTAACATGATTACCAAGTTGCTAGCGTGTTTCTAGCATGATTAGCCAGTTGCTAGCATGTTTCTAGCATGATAAGCAAGTTGCTAGCATGTTTTTAGCATCATTAGCAAAGTTGCTAGCATGTTTCTAGCATGATTAGCAAGTTGCTAGCATGTTTCTAACATGATTAGCATGTCGCTAGCATGTTTCTAGCATGATTAGCAAAGTTGCTAGCATGTTTCTAACATGATTAGCAAGTTATTAGCATGATGCTAGCATGTTTTTAACGTGATTAGCCAGTTGCTAGCATGTTTCTAGCATGATTAGCAAGTTGCTAGCATGTTTTTAGCATCATTAGCAAAGTTGCTAGCATGTTTCTAGCATGATTAACAAGTTGTTAGCATGTTTCTAACATGATTAGCATGTCGCTAGCATGTTTCTAGCATGATTAGCAAGTTGCTAGCATGTTTCTAGCATGATTAGCAAAGTTGCTAGCATGTTTCTAACATGATTAGCAAGTTATTAGCATGTTGCTAGCATGTTTCTAACGTGAATAGCAAGTTGCTAGCATGATTAACAAAGTTGCTAGCATGTTTCTAACATGATTACCAAAGTTGCTAACATGTTTCTAGCATGATTAGCAAGTTGCTAGCATGTTTCTAACATGGTAGCATGTTATTACCATGTTATTAGCATTATTAGCCAGTTACTAGCATGTTACTAGCATGATTAGCAGGCTACTAGCATGACTCTAGTTTGGCTAGTGATAGATAGATAGATAGATAGATAGATAGATGAGTTTTAATGAGTTTAAATGGATTAGAAATACAGTACATAGAAGGGAAGTTTGACTGAGTCTCAAAGGATTCTGGGAGTTTTGACAGTTGAAATTTAAAAAGTGCTGGCTCATTTGAACATTCCGTCAATGTAAGTCTATGGGATTTTTCCGAGGTTTAACCGTTATTTTTAGGAAAACCGTAAGTCGGATCAGTTAGAAAAGATATAGCAACTCGAGTCAGACCAGTCTGAAGATCTGGGCTGAGTTTGGAGTTTGTAGAGTTAAAGCTCTAGGAGGAGTAGCAGTCAGAAATTTAGTCTCAGAAGAATAATAATAATAACTTTAAGTTTAAGTAGCATATCAGTAAGTTGGCTTTCTCAAGCCAACTTAACTAGATAAAAAAGTTTGTCAAGACAAACTTTAAGTTGGCTTGAGAAAGCCGGACCAGAAAGTTTGAAAAAGTTTCAAAAGTTTCAAAAGTTAAGAAGTTTCAAAAGTTTAAATAGTTCAAGAAGTTTAAGACGTTTTAAGTTTGGATGGTTTTCAGTCTGAAATATTTAAAAGTTTTAAAGTTTGAATGTAGTCTGTCAGATAGATAGATAGATAGATAGATAGACAGATAGATAGTATTGGTCAGATTATCAATCGACAGAAAGATAGATAGATGATTCTAACATTATTACCAAGTTACTAGCATGTTGCTAGTCTGTTTTTAGCATGATTAGCAAGTTGTTAGCATGTTTTTAGCATGATTAGCAAAGTTGCTAATATGTTTCTAACATGATTAGCATGTCGATTGCATGTTTCTAGCATGATTAGCAAAGTTGCTAGCATGTTTCTAACATGATTAACAAAGTTGCTAGCATGTTTCTAGCATGACTAGCATGTCGCTAGCATATTTCTAGCATGATTAGCATGTCGTTAGCATGTTTCTAGCATGATTA
>VONZ01004049.1:0-13379 GCA_012976165.1 Labeo catla | reverse complement strand
AACTATCCCCTTTACCCCTGAGAATACGTCTTGGAAAGGTTTATTTATGTTACACCCTGTCCTTAGATTCATGTTGCAATACATAGAAATGTTCAAACTGTATTCAAATGCAAACTGATGGTTCCGGTACGCTGTCCAATGATGGGACAATATGTGTGGATGTTGAAGACAGTTTGAAGGACATGGGGGCTGTGAGACTCTCTTAACTCTGTTGCATGAGTTAAATTTCTTTTTTTTCAATTTATCCACCTTATTCTTTAATGCGGAAGTAAGCCTATGCGTGAGATAAGAATAACAATGTGCAGTAAATGGTAAAACTGTTTGCACTATAAACCAGTGTACTCATAATTAAGATAAACCATTAAAATGATATGGTAAGACACACCAATAAATAGCTGGATGCAAATGAGGCTAGAAGCCAGACACATAAAATTTACAAATAGCTGCACCCACTTTTTCAGGGAAAAAAGGTGGATATCTATATAGTTAAATTTTATATCTTCAACCCCACTTAAACAAACCTATGAGAAAGAAAAAAAAAGAAAGAAAATACGGATGTAATACCAGCTTACGGGTGTGATCAGAGTTTGTTTATAGCCTCAACAAAGTTGCATTGTAAATGACAGTGATAACAGTTTCAAAACATTTCATATTTACTAAACATACTGATTTTTTTAATTTTTTTTTTAAATGTTACAGATTCTGGTCATTTTCAGGAATATGACCAATTGAAAAGAGCTAAATTTACTATAAATTCGTTCGGACACTAAATACAGGTTGGTGGAATCAATAACCCAAGATATTTTAGACATGAACAGGAGTATCGATAGATAGTTTAGTAATATGGCAAATAACAGCATGTGATCAATACTCTGAGAAAACAAAAAACGGTGTTGGATTTACTCTGAAACATTTTTACTCAGAAATTGCTAATAACATTAACAAGTAGAAGTTGAAAGGCTGAAAGAGTATTTTCTTGTAAAACATACTCCAATGATCTTCAAAAATCTTTTTTTTTTTTTTTACAGTGTATTACCAATAAATGAAACAAGCTTAATGTGAAACATTGTACATTCCTTTTTAACATTTAGTTCAACAAATCATAGAATAAATACAACAACAGATTATATTAATATTTCAAATGCATTGCAGAGTTTAACAAGTAAATCAGAGGGAATGACATATGCTGTTTAGCCATCACAATGGCCCTTTTGATTTGGGATTTCATCACAAAATTCTTTGCATTTCATTATTTATGTGTGGGACATACACGTAAACTCTTTCACAGACAACAACTTTTCCAGCATTAACACTGACAAGGTCCTACATTCACAGTGCAAATTTAAACTCAGAAGCAGTTTGATTCATTAGATATTGGAAGCCACAGAACACAGTTTACACATTGTACACACATATAGATGAAAAAATGCTCAAAAGAGATAAAAATAAGCCAGGGTGCAATTATTTCCATAGGAATACTCCATAAAAGACCAAGTAAGTACCAAAAACTAAACAAATCAAGGCTTGAATCAACATTTAAAGGAAGTTAGTTTGTCGTGAGTTATTATTAACAAGCCATAGATCTGTTGATAAGACAATAATAGACCAGTCCTTCACCTGGGTGTCACAGAAATGACCTACCTGTATAAATGAAGGTTAAATAAATGCTAAAACCAAATGACACCAGACAAACTCCTCCCTAATTTTCCCAGAACACCTCCCCATTAAACAGGTGAGATGGCAGGGTATAAATCTGTGAACCTAGTTTGGACACACAGAGACTTCTGTCTCCATTTGCGAGACCAGACTCCTGAAATCACTGGGTTTTGGGTGGACACCAGCAAGGAAAATGGGGCTCGGAGTAAGCCAGCTAAAGATGCTTCATTTGTTTCATTCTGCATGTGTTTCATTTATTTCAGCAGGTTTTTTTTGGGAGATCTGGTTGTATGTGTGACATTGATTGTTTTACATCTTACAGACAGGGAATGATAAGTACAAACTGGCAGCAACGTCAGAAGATGGAGTCAAAAAACCCAAAAAAGGGAAAAAGAGCAAGAAGGACATGGAGGAACTGAAGAAAGAAGTGGAACTGGTAATTAATTCATTCATTTATGCTTTTTCTATTTTCTGACTTTTCCATTTGGATTTACACAGCCCATAAGCTTTGGTATGTTGGACTGTGTATATATACATTTGGGGCTACACCATTTCCTTCATCAAATTAATATATATAAAACATTAAATAAATCAAATAAAATACACACGTATAGCCTATAAATTATAAAGGCTGTCAGGGTTTTCCTTAGAATTTTCGTACAAACATAAACTTATTCGTTTTTCTGATTAGAATATCAGAACGAAGGCAATTAGTAACACAATCATAACTGATTAAAAGTTTCAGATTTAACTTTATGCTGCGCCTGTACGTGTCTTGTTTGTGTGATGACGTCATCTCCTACGCGCACTGTAGAACGCTTTGCACGCTTTGTGGTCGAGTCAGTAATATTAAATTTGGTGAAATCTGTCTCTATTACAGTGTAAGCGTCTAACATGCGCACAGGTACTTACAGTTAGGTTTTCCCAATTGATGTGGACCAGCGTGGGATATTGTACAGCCCTCTGCTGATTCTTTGGCAGTTTTGGCAGTATTTACATAGTTTCTCAGCGCTAAACAGCAGTTGTGTTCAGATTTGTTTATAAGTTATTCACTGCTGTTCTTTAGAAACACGGACGCGATAGTGCAAGTAAACTTTCATAGAGTTTTAACATTGAATTTCCATTCATTTTAGCATATATTAATTTCATTAAACGAAAAATCCATGCTAACCTTCCTTTATAAATGTGTATTTTTAATATTAGCAGAATAATCCTGTCAAAACAAATGGGTTTACCATCTATTGTAGACTTAAATAGTGATAACCAAGATTTCAAACCTCTTTTCTCTTTTGCAGGAAGACCACAAGTTGACCTTTGAAGAACTTAACCGAAAATACGGTACTGATCTGACCAAGGTGAGTTTTACTGACACTTTTGGTGAAAAATAATGATGCATTATTTCTGTTTTAAATTTGTGTGAAATAAATGAGTATTTTTGAGGATTTTGTGGAGGATGACTTACCTTTAGTTAGAAAGAGTAACAGTTACTGTATAATGGATCTTTAGCCACATGCATGTGACATTGTGCCTTTAATTGCTTCATTTTTATAACTTGTGGCAGGGTTTGACCAATTTCCGAGCAAAGGAAATCTTAGCCCGTGACGGACCAAATGCCTTGACTCCACCTGTTACGACTCCAGAATGGATCAAGTTCTGCAGACAGCTGTTTGGTGGATTCCAGACACTGCTGTGGATTGGTGCATTTCTTTGCTTCTTTGCATATTCCATCCAGGCTGCCTCAGAAGAAGAACCGGCGAATGACAATGTATGGGAGAAAATGTTTAATCTTCATTTCTGCATTGGCATAAATATCTGAACTGATAACCATCATGCTCTTGAGCAATGCATTTAATATGAGGTTTCTCTCAGTGGATTAGTCTCCTAATAAGTGTGCTGTGAACTTCAGATAAAAGAATCAAATTAATGACTGTTTATTTTCTTGCAGCTGTATCTGGGACTTGTGCTTGCTTTTGTTGTCACAGTCAATGGATGCTTCTCATACTATCAAGAGGCCAAGAGCTCTAGGATCATGGATTCATTCAAGAACCTCGTTCCTCAGGTATAAAAATGTAAACTGACTTTATGCCAAAAATAGCTTTCACAATGTACAAAGGATATTGATGTTTATCTACATATATTATCATGTAGAAAGCCCTGGTTGTACGTGATGGAGAGAAAAAGATCATCGATGCTGAGGAAGTAGTTGTAGGTGATCTTGTGGAGGTCAAAGGTGGAGACAGAATCCCAGCTGATATTCGTGTCATCTCTGCACATGGATGCAAGGTAAAAACAAAGGAATTTTGCTTTGGGGTGAGGAAATCAAACAAACAAAAAATGTCATGAAACATCCCGTTCCAGGTGGACAACTCTTCCCTCACTGGAGAATCTGAGCCGCAGACTCGTACTCCTGACTTCTCTAGTGAAAACCCATTGGAGACAAGAAACATTGCATTTTTTTCCACCAATTGTGTTGACGGTACAAAATTCAAATTGCTTTACAACAGCTGTGGACAAAATTAATGCCTCAGTGTATTAAATTATGCTTAAACGTGATAATATTCAATAGGTACCGCCAGAGGGATTGTCATCAACACCGGTGACCGTACTGTCATGGGTCGTATCGCCACTCTCGCCTCCAACCTGGAAGGTGGACAGACACCAATTGCTAAAGAGATCGAGCACTTCATTCACATCATCACCGGTGTCGCCGTCTTCCTGGGTGTCACCTTCTTAATTCTCTCCGTGATTCTTGGCTACACTTGGTTGGAAGGAGTCATCTTCCTTATCGGAATCATTGTCGCTAATGTACCTGAAGGTCTCCCCGCCACTGTAACTGTAAGTCAGAGTAATATGTTTTTATACGTATTTACAAATTGCAATGATTGCTAAATGTGTGTTTACTCACATAGGTGTGTCTGACTCTGACCGCCAAACGTATGGCCAAGAAGAACTGCCTGGTGAAGAATCTTGAAGCCGTGGAGACTCTTGGCTCGACCACCACCATCTGCTCTGACAAGACCGGAACTCTGACCCAGAACCGAATGACTGTCGCTCACATGTGGTTCGACAGCCAGATTCATGAAGCAGACACCACAGAGAACCAGACTGGAACCGCATTTGACAAGAGCTCTGCTACTTGGGCCGCCCTCGCACGTGTCGCTGGCTTGTGCAACCGTGCCGTTTTCCAATCCAATCAGAACCATCTTCCAGTCCTTAAGGTGTGTTATCTTAATATCTAGATTGTAGAAGTGCATTAAAAAGGCATTTAAAAGCATGCAAGTTTTTCACATCACTTCTGTTTTGCAGCGAGAGACAGCTGGTGACGCCTCAGAGTCTGCCCTGTTGAAGTGTATTGAGCTGTGCTGTGGTTCAGTCAGTGAAATGAGAGAGAAGTACCCAAAAGTTGCTGAGATCCCTTTCAACTCCACCAACAAGTATCAGGTATTTTTGTTGAGGTGTTCTTTGGAGATAAGAGATTTTTAGATTAACTGGTCAAGCTAATAGGCCTTTAATATGCCTTTTCTAGCTTTCAGTCCACAAGAATCCCAATCCCTCAGAGTCTAAGCACCTGCTGGTGATAAAGGGAGCCCCTGAGAGAATCTTGGATCGATGCTCCACTATTTTAATTCAAGGAAAAGAGCAGCCTTTGGACGATGAAATGAAAGATGCTTTCCACAATGCTTATTTAGAGCTCGGAGGTCTTGGAGAAAGAGTGTTGGGTAAAGCCACCTTACTAAGTTCTGATTGCATTAGAAAAATTAACACAAAGAATAGTAATTTACAGAATTATGAACAACTCCATGTTCTCCCTTAAAGGTTTCTGCCACTTTAGCCTCCCCGATGACCAGTTTCCTGAGGGTTTTGCATTTGATACTGAAGAAATGAACTTTCCAACTGAGAACTTGTGTTTTGTTGGCCTCATGTCCATGATCGATCCTCCTCGTGCAGCTGTACCGGATGCTGTGGCCAAATGCCGGAGTGCTGGAATCAAGGTATTGTGCTCATTCATAAGTTGAAAAAACTTCTGCACCTTTTCTTCCAGCTGAAATATGAATCTTCCATTACAGGTTATCATGGTTACTGGTGACCATCCAATTACAGCAAAGGCTATTGCAAAAGGTGTTGGTATCATCTCTGAAGGCAATGAGACTGTGGAAGACATTGCTGCTCGTTTGAGAATCCCTATTGAAGAGGTTAATCCAAGGTAAACATGTTACTGTAGCTACTTGCATGTAATTTATTCCCTCCGTTTCTAAAATTCAGCAAACATGTTGCTCTAAATGCTTGCTAATACAAAGTGTTTCTCTAGAGATGCAAAGGCCTGTGTGGTCCATGGTGGAGATCTGAAGAATATGACGCCAGAACAGCTGGATGAAGTCCTCCAACACCATACAGAAATTGTGTTTGCCAGAACTTCCCCACAGCAAAAGCTGATCATCGTGGAAGGTTGTCAGCGACAGGTACTGTCAGACAGTTATCTATTAATGCTAGAGGATTTCAGGTAGCATTTTAATGCATTTTATTCTCCTATCAGGGTGCCATTGTAGCTGTGACCGGTGATGGCGTCAACGATTCTCCTGCTCTGAAGAAGGCTGACATTGGTGTGGCTATGGGTATCGCTGGATCTGACGTATCCAAACAGGCTGCTGACATGATCCTTCTGGACGACAACTTTGCCTCAATTGTCACTGGAGTAGAAGAAGGTATGATATTGAAAACTTAATATGACTGACAAATGATTAAAGTTTCTTAGACACTTATTTCTCAAACGTATCTTCAACTTCAGGCCGTCTGATCTTTGACAACTTGAAGAAGTCCATCGCCTACACTCTGACTAGTAAGATCCCCGAGATGTCACCCTTCCTCTTTTTTGTCCTTGTTGGCATTCCTCTACCTTTGGGCACCGTCACCATTCTCTGCATTGACCTGGGCACTGACATGGTATGGAAAGGAACTCAATTTAGATATATAAATGTAGAGAGCTGTTAAATGCACATGCATTCATTTGTATTCATTTATCGCCACAGGTTCCTGCCATCTCACTGGCCTACGAAACTGCTGAAAGCGACATCATGAAGAGACAACCTAGAAATGCTGAAACAGATAGGCTGGTGAATGAGAGGCTCATCAGTATGAGCTACGGTCAAATTGGTAAGAGCATACTATTCTATACAGAGCCCTCTAGGCGTTCATTGCTGTTCGTTTCTTATGTCTTCATACTTAAATTGTAGGCATGATGCAAGCTGTCGGCGGGTTCTTTACCTACTTCGTAATTCTGGCTGAGAATGGATTCTTGCCTCGGGATTTGGTAGGAATTCGAATTGGTTGGGAAGACAGATATGTCAGTGACCTGGAAGACAGCTATGGCCAGCAATGGGTAGGTGTCACAGCTCTACCAAACCTGGCAGATGCTAAACCAAATGCTGTTCTTTTAAATAATGCTTCTTGTTTGATGCAGACCTATGAGCGCAGAAAGATTGTGGAGTTTACATGCCACACAGCCTTCTTCACCAGTATTGTGATTGTGCAATGGACTGACTTGCTCATCTGCAAGACCAGGAGGCTTTCCATCTTTCAACAGGGAATGAAGTATGTACACATCAAATAAGCCATAAAATACTGGCCTGATATCTATCAGACTGAATTGTTTGTTCAGTTCCACCTCATTGTTGCTCATTGTACGTCTATAAGCCCAGTTATATTGATCATAATTTGTTTGTTTTCCTTTTTTCTTTTATAGGAATAGAGTCCTCACCTTTGGTCTGTGTTTTGAAACGGCTCTGGCAGCATTCTTATCCTACTGCCCAGGCATGGATGTTGCTGTCCGAATGTATCCCATGAAGTAAGTGGAATCTGAACTTTTTAATGAAAATCGCTTAAAGGCATTTCATGTTGTTTAACCATGTTTTCTTTTTTCATTTAGACCACTGTGGTGGTTCTGTGCTATGCCATATTCGCTGCTCATTTTCATCTATGATGAAGTTAGAAAATACATTCTTAGACAGAACCCAGGAGGTAATATGCACTTTCATACATTCATGTTTCTCAAGCAGAATTTGTTGTATTTCAGATCAAGAATGAACTAATATTTGCACTTTGTTTTGTTTTAGGTTGGGTGGAATTAGAAACATACTACTAAAATGACAAATTTCTGTTGGGGATGTGCAAGGAGACATTCATTTTGATGTTTTCAAAATGATACAATGTCTATTTAAGTCAATAAATATGTCAGACTAAATGAGCTTAATTTGTTTTTGTGTCTTTTAATGAAACTAGAAAGATTAAAACAAGGACCCAAGTGACTTCAATGCACAAAATTATATATAGTAGTTGCATCAAGCAACATGCCATGATAAAACCTTAAGTGAAAACTAACACAGATGACAGCAATATTTAAAATATATCAATTTTCCATACATTTTAATGACAGTATCGACAATACGGAGTGGTGATAATACAGATGTATTTTTACTCAACACCTGTCTATTGTTCAAGCTCACTTTTTTAATCACAAAGCCCAATGCTTTGCATTTGCTGAAATAATATTTTATTTTATATATATATATATATATATATATATATATATATATAGTGAGTGTTAAAGACAAATGAGCAGTGAGATAAGATAGTTACTAATTTTATGAGTAAAATAAGGTCAGTGGTTAACATTGCTTAAGACTTTAATCATTTAAGTACACAACGTAAGACTAAAACTATTTAAAAGCCGCTAGGTTGAATTTTTAAGTTGCTAACAAGTTTATAAATAAGGACTTTTTATTACAAAAATTAAACGTAAAGTTGTTCACGGTGACTTCTAGGAACAGCTTAATTGAAATAAACCGATTCGCTTAAACGCCACCCTAGTAAAAAAGTAATGAATTTAAAATGCATTTACTTAATACAAAGTATAGTTCTAGTCTATTAACATATTTACTAACATATTGCTCAAGACTGACATAAAATTGTAATTAAACATTATTTGGAGTGCTACTTGTGCACATTGCACATTTCCTAATATTAAACCTAAAATATATTTTAATGTCACTGTTGATGAGGATTGTATGATCTTTAAATATTTTGCATTTAAAGATATTATTTAAACTGTAGGCCTACCTCAAGTATACTTTCAATAGTTCCACTTTAGCACAATTAAATATATTTAAGTATATCTTTAGTTGGACTTCAGCACTACTTCTGCACAATTAAAGAGCATTAAGTACAAAATTAGTTGTTCCAATTTAGCAGACTTTAAATATACTAGTTTAGTATACTAAAAGTACAATTGCAAGGTATTTTTTATTAAGAACATAATATTTCCCAGTATTTTACACTAGGGCAGTTATGTGATTACGTTCACAACGTAGGCTCTCACTTCTATATTTCTTTAGAAAAAGTTACTAAAACATAGGCTGGTTTGAGTAAAACACTGACAAAACACTGAGTGAAGCATTAGTGTAGACGCCTTTTGGCAGCAAATTAACGGTTTCCTGCATTTAGTGGTTCGTCCTTCAGGGGGCGCTTACAGACACATGCCAAACCCTTCATTCATTTTTTTTAATGAAGCCATACACTATAAAGTAACCTTTTTTTTGGTCAGATTTAATTGAATTCACACGTGTAATATTTAGATTAAAACCCACTGTTACAATGTACGAAAATTATGCAGATTATTCTTGTTTTATTCAGCCTCTGAGGCACAAGTTGAAGCTAGTGTACTGTAATACTGGCAGTCAAGAGTTAGTTGTTAGTTGCTACTTGCTACATTACGTGCCTAAGCAGTCCAAACTACCAAAATAAAGCAAATGTTGTTATAGGTCTATATATAGGGCTACAAGAAAAAAACAAAAACAAAAAACAAACCCTAAATGCATTCCATCAAGCTGAATCATAAAAAAATTACATCATTAGGCTTTGCTCTGTAAGCCTTCAGATAGTATATATATAGTATAGTTCCCCCAATCCTTTACTTAATCTGGTGTTGTTTCAAACCTGTATGACTTGAAGAATGATAGGGTCCAAACAACAATGGACCACACTGACCTATTTTATGAAAACAAAAAAACTGACATTTCTCAAAAAGAAGAAAAGAAAAAAACACAGAACAAAAGAAGAAAAGTCACAGATTTGGAAATACATGATTTACATAAAATACAGAATTTTCATTTTTGGATGAACTGTAATCAAAAAATAAAATAAAATATTATAAACAGACACACAACAATGAAACACTAAAATAAAACATGCAACAATGAATTGCTTTTGCCACCATTTCTTAAATGTATTCAAACTGTTTGGTATTTACAGTCAGATAAAGCAATAATTGAATATTACATAATTGAGATGACCTGGCTGAATAGGAATTTACATTAGCAAAACACACATTTTAAAACAATGGCAAAAGCATTTATTTCCTTCTAAATACATTGAAAGAATATAGTAAAATAAATTAAACTAAATTTAACTACATACCCACTGCAGAATACAATATAGATACAAGCCATATTTATGATCTAAAGGACACTGAGAGCAGAGGCAGTTTTCAGGAGTTCATGTACATGTTCATACTCATCACAACAGAACATAATGATGCCCTGAGAACTTCCTTAATTCTATATTAATCCCTGTTTAACAGTTGCTGGGTTAGTGTTTCTCTGTTGTTCCTTTTTTTGAGGAAACAAACACACAGCAACATAGATTTAACACCATTCAGGGATCAAGTTCATTCAGTTTTTTTTATACATTCAAATTTTTATACATGGCAAACCACAAACAGGAAGTCTACACCCTCTGGCATATGGTAAAAGACATTTTCATCCTTCAAACTGAACTTCTCAGGGTCCATATGATCAGTTATTGGGGCACTTTCAGATTAAAAGGTTAGTAATGTGACCTCAAAGAAAGTGATCTGTTGTTGGTCTCAAAATCAACCAACATTAAAACGACATGCATATGTGGTGCTTGTATTATTAAAAAAAGAAAAATAATAGAAAGCATATTTTACAATTGACATTGTTAATAACATAAAAGATATAAAATAGTGCTAAAGTTTGCATAAAGCAGTGACAATATACAATCTGATAACATACTTAAAATAAAAAATGAAACTATGACAGCATTAGTGAGCTATGAGTGAATCAAAACCGCACCCTCAACACAAAGGCGAAAGTCCAAGCAATGCAGGAGTTTCTGATTTGGCTCGAAGCTGAGGCCTTGAAATGGGGAAATTTATTAGCGTTTCAGAGACATGGCTCTGAAAGCCCTTAAAACTCCAGAATGAAGTACACACAAAATACTACAGACATTAAAGTAAGGTAAGATAAAAGAAACAAAAATAGAATTTGTTTTTACATTTGGATTATAAAAACCTGGATATTTATTATCCAGCACAGTAATTGCACATTTGCACAAACTACAACGAATGACCTAAAATTACATTTTCTGTTTTTATTTGAACTGCAAAAACGCTTAAAAATGCAAAATTTTATATCATGAATTCATCTGAATAGCATTCAGGCCACATGACTCATATTTCTGGATAACACATTTGACATTTTGTCAAAGTAGCACAAAATGAATTGTTATAGTCTGGAAGCATAAGTGAGAACATGTTCACACTAATTTTCGCTGATAATAAAAATTGCAGACTCTGTTGATCATTCAGTAGTTGACAGTTTAGAGAATAACTATTCGTGCAATTTTTAAAAAAATATTTTGGATAATTTTATTTCTCAGTAAGCGAAGAGTAGGTTTCCCTAGCAACTGATTTCATCTAAATTTAATTAAGGAACAGTCTATTTACACTGAGTGCAAACACAAAAACTATTTTTACCAACTCTACCCACAAACCTCTTTACAACAAACAGCATATTAATAATAATCAAACTTTATGTGATTACCATTACTGTCTGCATTAACTGCTATTAGTTGCTATTTCTACTTGGTACAAACAGTATACACTCAGTGTAAATAAAATGTACCTCTTAGTTTTACAGACAGACTACCTACACTGGGCATGTTAAGAAAAAAAAAACATAATTGATGATGGAAGAACCACAAATGCTTGCACTATTACTGACAAATATGGATTTGCACCCAAATCTGTACTGACAGCCTCAAGTCCTTGCTGCGTCTTGAATTAATGAACAACATTCGTTACATCTAGTTAACAGCTGTGCTAGCAAGTGTAATGTTGCCTATGCTGATCATTGGCTATGTTCACACTGGCAGAAAACATCACATTTCCTTTGCACAACCACATTCAATTAGTAGTATGGCCATGACTGCTGCTCTCAAACCAGGCATCGAGATAAGCACACCTAAAGTTACAGCTGTCAATGCAAATCTCCTGTTTGCACACCAGCCTCTTTCTGGTGGGCACCAGTGTCATTTAAGGTCCAACAAGGAAGCTGGTACGCCTGGTAAGCCTTTGTCATAGCACCAGCAGGCTTCTGGAGGACACTTCTAAGTCAAGATGCCACTCTAAGACTATCATCACAAAAGCTACAAGGGCAGATAACACAGATTGCCAAAAACATCACAAATAACACACTGATTCAACTTATGAAATGCAAACTGCATTTTAACAATTTAACAAAGGGGTGATTTATGAAAACAGGCGAATAATGTTGAATAGTTCACAAATATTTCTTTAAAAAAAAAAAAAAACCCATTCACATTCATACAACATTTACCACTCATGGTAAAAAAAGCCTTGTGGAAGGTGATAAGATGAAAAGTCCTCATTCTGAAGTTTGAGAGCTGTTTATTTCTGGAAAGTAAAATGAGCCATAAGCATTTGTATTTGGAGCAGCAAAACAGGAACTATCTACTAAACAACTTGCTGACCTGAGCAGCAAAGTGATTTTCTTGATCTTACTTATCAAATTACTAGTACTGAAATTGAACATGACATAGTATGTACTTACCTATCACCTTTACATTTTCATGTTGCACAACTTTAAGCTTCTTTTTCTCCTCGCTTTCATTCAGAGGCATTTCAGCTATGAAATCACAATCATAAATGAGAGTTAAAGACAGATTATAACTCAAGTGTCAAAGAACACATCATGTTGGACAGTGGTGGAGAGTAACAAAGTAGTTGTACTTCGAAAAATGTACTTAAGTACAGTAACAAGTATCCATACTTTATTGGAGTAGTTTTATTTTTAGTAACTTTTCCTTTACTTCACTACATTCCAAAGCATAAGATCGTACTTTTTACTTCACTACATTTCATAAAACGTATTGTTACTTTTTATTACATCACATGCTCCGAGATACAGAAGCGGTGTCTGATTCATAAACAAACAAACTGATTATTTTCAATGAACCTGTTAAATCGACATCAGTGTCTGTATGTTTAAGGTCAAAAACCGAAAAATTAAAATAACACAGATTAAATAAAACGCACGCACACATTCCTCGCTAATGTAACCTTAGCAGTTTTATAAAAATGCTATGCATTTAGCCCTATGTGATGCCTGTTTATATATTGTTTATCAACAGTATAAATTTTTATATTGTTTGGATTAAATTGCAGAGTAGACAGCCAACCCTAACCCATAACTATACTGAAAATAAGGAAACACTGTTAGCTGATGCTAACTGTCTAGCTAACAAGCTTGCTGGTAATAAGAAAATTTTATATAAAAAAATATTTTTATTCAACCACCTAGATGGGTAACCTCTGAGGGGAAAAAGAAAGGATGTGATGTTCAGAACAC
>VONZ01004048.1:0-13382 GCA_012976165.1 Labeo catla | reverse complement strand
CTCGTTGGGCCCGCTGTTTTGTCTGCAGCGGGGCCGGTTTGCAATCTCGGCTGCGTGACTGAGCTGGCTGGGATGCACGTGGGTCAGGCGGCAGTGCTGCACGACGACAGGGCAGAGGACGGCCAGGTCGCCGTAGTCGTGGCCGAGTGGTTAAGGCGATGGACTAGAAATCCATTGGGGTTTCCCCGCGCAGGTTCGAATCCTGCCGACTACGCTGTTTGCCTGTACCATGCCCTTTTCTTGCGCGTCCGTCGCACGGATTTGCGCAGCCCCTCTCCAACCGAATAACACGCCGCTTGCCCTTTTTATAATCGGACGGCTGCCACCATGGCCGTGAGCCAGTGGCGCGCCGTGATCGTATAGTGGTTAGTACTCTGCGTTGTGGCCGCAGCAACCCCGGTTCGAATCCGGGTCACGGCAGCCCTTTGCCGTTGAGCTCCGGGAACGTCCGGCTCCTTTTTGCCACCTCGTCCTTAACCTGGATTTTGCGTCTGAAGCTCTGTGGCATCCTGTGCTGCCCCCCTCCAGCCAAGAGAGCAGGCGGGCCGCAACCAGGCGTAGTCGTGGCCGAGAGGTTAAGGCGATGGACTTGAAATCCATTGGGGTCTCCCCGCGCAGGTTCGCACCCTGCCGACTACGGGCGGGCTTCCGCCCCTTCTGCTTTAGGTTTCTGCGCCGATAATTGCGGCTAATTCCGATAATCGCTCTCACTGTCGTGTTTGCTTGCGGCCTTCATCCCGTGGCAAATGAGCTTCTCATCAGCAACAACGATGAAACACACTACGGAGAGGAAGTGGCACAGCTGGCTGAATGGTGTGGTGCTGGCTGAATGGTGTGGTGCTAACAACCTGTCCCTCAATGTGGGTAAGACAAAGGAGGTTGTGATGGACTTCAGAAGAAACTCTGTTGACCACCCCCCACTGACCATCGACAGCTCGACTGTGGAGAGAGTCAGCAGCACTAAATTCCGGGGGGTGCACATTACAGAGGATCTCACCTGGACCACCAACGTCACGTCGATCAACAAGAAGAGCCAACAGCGCCTCCACTTTCTCCGCTAGCCGGCTGAAAGGGCGGTCCTCCACCCATCCCTCACCACCTTCTACGAGGCACCATTGAGGTGTGCTGACCAGCTGCATCACTGTCTGATGCAGGGAACTACAGTGCTGCTGACCCATAAGGCCCTACAGCCCGGACAGGGGCAGCCACAGATCTCGCCAGTTGCCCCTCTCCCCTCCAGCTCAGGGCCCTGCAGTGCCCAGCAGGCCTCAGCATGGTGAAGGACCCCCACCCATCCCACAATCTCTTCCAGCTCCTGCCATCAGGTAGAAGGTACCCGAATTATTAAAAGCTTCGCTCTGTCGATTCCTCACCAGCTTTTCCCCAATTGTGAGGAGGCCCTTGCGTAATCTCCCTGTCCCTGTACAAATTTCTCTTTTGTAAAACATCAAGTACAGTACTTATGTAAAGTTTTTGTTGTCTCAGTTTTGTATGTGTAGTCAACTATTTATTATAGTTATAGTATTTATAGTATATGTATAGTCAGATGGTTAACCGTTGTATAGGTCTATAATTGCTGTTTTTATTTGTGTACTGTTGTATGTTTATATTATGTTTAACTAGTATGTAGCACCGTGGTCCCGTGAGACACGACATCTCCTTCCACTATATGTCCACACATGTAGCAGAATAACAATAAAGCTAGACTTATTCTTCAAGGCTTGTGGGAAAGGCGTTTATATGAAGCGTGGAAGTAGGAACTGGCAAGAGCGGATAAGCTCAGTGGTAGAAACATCAGACTTTTAATCTGAGGGTCCAGGGTTCAAGCCCCTGTTCGGGCGTAGGGCCGTCATCTTGTTGGCGGCCTCAGCCTACTGTCGTCCCGGTACAGGTCTGCCGTGTGGCGGCGCGCACTTTGCTGTGTTTCCCCTTCAAGAATGTTTCATTGCCTGTGGTGGGGTGTTTTCCTCTTTTGAGAGTGTTCAGTAAAGCCATAGCCAGGTTGTGGGTTTTTTTTCTCACCCAACTTTGAGGTCGCCTGTGCTCATTTAAACGCACGAACCGCTACAGCCGCGCGTCTTCGTGCGAAACGTTACGGCCGGCTTTCTCCTCGTTGGGCCCGCTGTTTTGTCTGCAGCGGGGCCGGCTTGCAATCTCGGCTGCGTGACTGAGCTGGCTGGGATGCACGTGGGTCAGGCGGCAGTGCTGCACGACGACAGGGCAGAAGACGGCCAGGTCGCCGTAGTCGTGGCCGAGTGGTTAAGGCGATGGACTAGAAATCCATTGGGCTTTCCCCGCGCAGGTTCGAATCCTGCCGACTACGCTGTTTGCCTGTACCGTGCCCTTTTCTTGCGCGTCCGTCGCACGGATTTGCGCAGCCCCTCTCCAACCGAATAACACGCCGCTTGCCCTTTTTATAATCGGACGGCTGCCACTACAGCCGTGAGCCAGTGGCGCGCCGTGATCGTATAGTGGTTAGTACCCTGCGTTGTGGCCGCAGCAACCCCGGTTCGAATCCGGGTCACGGCAGCCCTTTGCCGTTGAGCGCCGGGAACGTCCGGCTCCTTTTTGCCACCTCGTCCTTAACCTGGATTTTGCGTCTGAAGCTCTGTGGCATCCTGTGCTGCCCGCCTCCAGCCAAGCGAGCAGGCGGGCCGCAACCAGGCGTAGTCGTGGCCGAGAGGTTAAGGCGATGGACTTGAAATCCATTGGGGTCTCCCCGCGCAGGTTCGAACCCTGCCGACTACGGGCGGGCTGCCGCCCCTTCTGCTTTAGGTTTCTGCGCCGATAATTGCGGCTAATTCCGATAATCGCTCTCACTGTCGTGTTTGCTTGCGGCCTTCATCCCGTGGCAAATGAGCTTCTCATCAGCAACAACGATGATACACACTACGGAGAGGAAGTGGCACAGCTGGCTGAATGGTGTGGTGCTGGCTGAATGGTGTGGTGCTAACAACCTGTCCCTCAATGTGGGTAAGACAAAGGAGGTTGTGATGGACTTCAGAAGAAACTCTGTTGACCACCCCCCACTGACCATCGACAGCTCGACTGTGGAGAGAGTCAGCAGCACTAAATTCCTGGGGGTGCACATTACAGAGGATCTCACCTGGACCACCAACGTCACGGCGATCAACAAGAAGAGCCAACAGCGCCTCCACTTTCTCCGCCGGCTGAAAAGGGCAAGTCTCCCTCCGCCCATCCTCACCACCTTCTACAGGGGCACCATTGAGAGTGTGCTGCCCAGCTGCATCACTGTCTGGTACGGGAACTGCAGTGCTGCTGACCGCAAGGCCCTACAGCGGACAGGGAACACAGCTGCAAAGATCATCGGTGCCCCTCTCCCCTCCATCCTGGACATTTTCCCTGCACGATGCTCCAGCAAGGCCTCCAGCAGGGTGAAGGACCCCACCCATCCCTCCCACAATCTCTTCCAGCTCCTGCCATCAGGTAGAAGGTACCGGAGTATTAAAGCTCGCTCTGTCCGATTCCTCACCAGCTTTTTCCCCCAGGCTGTGAGAGCCCTTAACGCCAATCTCCCTGTCCCTGTACAAATATCTCTTTTGTAAAACTTCATGTACAGTACTTATGTAAAGTTTTTTTAGTCTCAGTTTGTGTATGTTTAGTCAACTATTTATTGTAGTTATAGTATTTATAGTACATGTATAGTCAGATGGTTAACTGTTGTATAGGTCTATAATTGCTTTTCTTATACTTGTACTGTTGTATGTGTACATTATGTTTAACTAGTATGTAGCACCGTGGTCCTGGGAGTCACGACATCTCGTTCCACTATATGTCCACACATGCAGCAGAATGACAATAAAGCTCGACTTGACTTGACTTCTTCCAGGCGGCTTGTGGGGAAAGAGCGTTTATATGAAACGTAAGAGGCGGAATTTGCGCAAGAGCCCGGATAGCTCAGTCGGTAGAGCATCAGACTTTTAATCTGAGGGTCCAGGGTTCAAGTCCCTGTTCGGGCGTAGGGCCGTCATCTTGTTGGCGGCCTCAGCCTACTGTCGGCCCGGTACAGGTCTGCCGTGTGGCGGCGCGCACTTTGCTGTGTTTCCCCTTCAAGAATGTTTCATTGCCTGTGGTGGGGTGTTTTCCTCTTTTGAGAGTGTTCAGTAAAGCCATAGCCAGTTTGGGGGTTTTTTTTCTCACCCAACTTTGAGGTCGCCTGTGCTCATTTAAACGCACGAACCGCTACAGCCGCGCGTCTTCGTGCGAAACGTTACGGCCGGCTTTCTCCTCGTTGGGCCCGCTGTTTTGTCTGCAGCGGGGCCGGCTTGCAATCTCGGCTGCGTGACGGAGCTGGCTGGGATGCACGTGGGTCAGGCGGCAGTGCTGCACGACGACAGGGCAGAGGACGGCCAGGTCGCCGTAGTCGTGGCCGAGTGGTTAAGGCGATGGACTAGAAATCCATTGGGCTTTCCCCGCGCAGGTTCGAATCCTGCCGACTACGCTGTTTGCCTGTACCGTGCCCTTTTCTTGCGCGTCCGTCGCACGGATTTGCGCAGCCCCTCTCCAACCGAATAACACGCCGCTTGCCCTTTTTATAATCGGACGGCTGCCACCACAGCCGTGAGCCAGTGGCGCGCCGTGATCGTATAGTGGTTAGTACGCTGCGTTGTGGCCGCAGCAACCCCGGTTCGAATCCGGGTCACGGCAGCCCTTTGCCGTTGAGCGCCGGGAACGTCCGGCTCCTTTTTGCCACCTCGTCCTTAACCTGGATTTTGCGTCTGAAGCTCTGTGGCATCCTGTGCTGCCCGCCTCCAGCCAAGACAGCAGGCGGGCCGCAACCAGGCGTAGTCGTGGCCGAGAGGTTAAGGCGATGGACTTGAAATCCATTGGGGTCTCCCCGCGCAGGTTCGAACCCTGCCGACTACGGGCGGGCTTCCGCCCCTTCTGCTTTAGGTTTCTGCGCCGATAATTGCGGCTAATTCCGATAATCGCTCTCACTGTCGTGTTTGCTTGCGGCCTTCATCCCGTGGCAAATGAGCTTCTCATCAGCAACAACGATGAAACACTACGGAGAGGAAGTGGCACAGCTGGCTGAATGGTGTGGTGCTGGCTGAATGGTGTGGTGCTAACAACCTGTCCCTCAATGTGGGTAAGACAAAGACTTCAGAAGAAACTCTGTTGACCACCCCCCACTGACCATCGACAGCTCGACTGTGGAGAGAGTCAGCAGCACTAAATTCCTGGGGGTGCACATTACAGAGGATCTCACCTGGACCACCAACGTCACGTCGATCAACAAGAAGAGCCACCAGCGCCTCCACTTTCTCCGCCGGCTGAAAAGGGCAAGTCTCCCTCCACCCATCCTCACCACCTTCTACAGGGGCACCATTGAGAGTGTGCTGACCAGCTGCATCACTGTCTGGTACAGGAACTGCAGTGCTGCTGACCGCAAGGCCCTACAGCGGACAGGGAACACAGCTGCAAAGATCATCGGTGCCCCTCTCCCCTCCATCCTGGACATTTTCCCTGCACGATGCTCCAGCAAGGCCTCCAGCATGGTGAAGGACCCCACCCATCCCTCACACAATCTCTTCCAGCTCCTGCCATCAGGTAGAAGGTACCGGAGTATTAAAGCTCGCTCTGTCCGATTCCTCACCAGCTTTTTCCCCCAGGCTGTGAGAGCCCTTAACGCCAATCTCCCTGTCCCTGTACAAATATCTCTTTTGTAAAACTTCATGTACAGTATTTATGTAAAGTTTTTTTTAGTCTCAGTTTGTGTATGTTTAGTCAACTCTTTATTGTAGTTATAGTATTTATAGTACATGTATAGTCAGATGGTTAACTGTTGTATAGGTCTATAATTGCTTTTCTTATACTTGTACTGTTGTATGTTTACATTATGTTTAACTAGTATGTAGCACCGTGGTCCTGGGAGTCACGACATCTCGGTCCACTATATGTCCACACATGCAGCAGAATGACAATAAAGCTCGACTTGACTTGACTTCTTCCAGGCGGCTTGTGGGGAAAGAGCGTTTATATGAAACGTAAGAGGCGGAACTTGCGCAAGAGCCTGGATAGCTCAGTCGGTAGAGCATCAGACTTTTAATCTGAGGCTCCAGGGTTCAAGTCCCTGTTCGGGCGTAGGGCCGTCATCTTGTTGGCGGCCTCAGCCTACTGTCGTCCCGGTACAGGTCTGCCGTGTGGCGGCGCGCACTTTGCTGTGTTTCCCCTTCAAGAATGTTTCATTGCCTGGGGTGGGGTGTTTTCCTCTTTTGAGAGTGTTCAGTAAAGCCATAGCCAGTTTGTGGGTTTTTTTTCTCACCCAACTTTGAGGTCGCCTGTGCTCATTTAAACGCACGAACCGCTACAGCCGCGCGTCTTCGTGCGAAACGCTACGGCCGGCTTTCTCCTCGTTGGGCCCGCTGTTTTGTCTGCAGCGGGGCCGGCTTGCAATCTCGGCTGCGTGACTGAGCTGGCTTTGATGCACGTGGGTCAGGCGGCAGTGCTGCACGACGACAGGGCAGAGGACGGCCAGGTCGCCGTAGTCGTGGCCGAGTGGTTAAGGCGATGGACTAGAAATCCATTGGGGTTTCCCCGCGCAGGTTCGAATCCTGCCGACTACGCTGTTTGCCTGTACCGTGCCCTTTTCTTGCGCGTCCGTCGCACGGATTTGCGCAGCCCCTCTCAAACCGAATAACACGCCGCTTGCCCTTTTTATAATCGGACGGCTGCCACCACGGCCGTGAGCCAGTGGCGCGCCGTGATCGTATAGTGGTTAGTACTCTGCGTTGTGGCCGCAGCAACCCCGGTTCGAATCCGGGTCACGGCAGCCCTTTGCCGTTGAGCGCCGGGAACGTCCGGCTCCTTTTTGCCACCTCGTCCTTAACCTGGATTTTGCGTCTGAAGCTCTGGGGCATCCTGTGCTGCCCCCCTCCAGCCAAGAGAGCAGGCGGGCCGCAACCAGGCGTAGTCGTGGCCGAGAGGTTAAGGCGATGGACTTGAAATCCATTGGGGTCTCCCCGCGCAGGTTCGAACCCTGCCGACTACGGGCGGGCTTCCGCCCCTTCTGCTTTAGGTTTCTGCGCCAATAATTGCGGCTAATTCCGATAATCGCTCTCACTGTCGTGTTTGCTTGCGGCCTTCATCCCGTGGCAAATGAGCTTCTCATCAGCAACAACGATGAAACACACTACGGAGAGGAAGTGGCACAGCTGGCTGAATGGGGTGGTGCTGGCTGAATGGTGTGGTGCTAACAACCTGTCCCTCAATGTGGGTAAGACAAAGGAGGTTGTGATGGACTTCAGAAGAAACTCTGTTGACCACCCCCCACTGACCATCGACAGCTCGACTGTGGAGAGAGTCAGCAGCACTAAATTCCTGGGGGTGCACATTACAGAGGATCTCCCCTGGCCCACCAACGTCACGTCGATCAACAAGAAGAGCCAACAGCGCCTCCACTTTCTCCGCCGGCTGAAAAGGGCAAGTCTCCCTCCACCCATCCTCCCCACCTTCTACAGGGGCACCATTGAGAGTGTGCTGACCAGCTGCATCACTGTCTGGTACGGGAACTGCAGTGCTGCTGACCGCAAGGCCCTACAGCTGACAGGGAACACAGCTGCAAAGATCATCGGTGCCCCTCTCCCCTCCATCCTGGACATTTTCCCTGCACGATGCTCCAGCAAGGCCTCCAGCATGGTGAAGGACCCCACCCATCCCTCCCACAATCTCTTCCAGCGCCTGCCATCAGGTAGAAGGTACCGGAGTATTAAAGCTCGCTCTGTCCGATTCCTCACCAGCTTTTTCCCCCAGGCTGTGAGAGCCCTTAACGCCAATCTCCCTGTCCCTGTACAAATATCTCTTTTGTAAAACTTCATGTACAGTACTTATGTAAAGTGTTTTTTAGTCTCAGTTTGTGTATGTTTAGTCAACTATTTATTGTAGTTATAGTATTTATAGTACATGTATAGTCAGATGGTTAACTGTTGTATAGGTCTATAATTGCTTTTCTTAGACTTGTACTGTTGTATGTTTACATTATGTTTAACTAGTATGTAGCACCGTGGTCCTGGGAGTCACGACATCTCGTTCCACTATATGTCCACACATGCAGCAGAATGACAATAAAGCTCGACTTGACTTGACTTCTTCCAGGCGGCTTGGGGGGAAAGAGCGTTTATATGAAACGTAAGAGGCGGAACTTGCGCAAGAGCCCGGATAGCTCAGTCGGTAGAGCATCAGACTTTTAATCTGAGGGTCCAGGGTTCAAGTCCCTGTTCGGGCGTAGGGCCGTCATCTTGTTGGCGGCCTCAGCCTACTGTCGTCCCTGTACAGGTCTGCCGTGTGGCGGCGCGCACTTTGCTGTGTTTCCCCTTCAAGAATGTTTCATTGCCTGTGGTGGGGTGTTTTCCTCTTTTGAGAGTGTTCAGTAAAGCCATAGCCAGTTTGTGGGTTTTTTTTCTCACCCAACTTTGAGGTCGCCTGTGCTCATTTAAACGCACGACCCGCTACAGCCGCGCGTCTTCGTGCGAAACGTTACGGCCGGCTTTCTCCTCGTTGGGCCCGCTGTTTTGTCTGCAGCGGGGCCGGCTTGCAATCTCGGCTGCGTGACTGAGCTGGCTGGGATGCGGTCGAAGCGGCAGTGCTGCCGACGACCGGGGCAGAGACTGACCAGGTAAGCGTGGTCGTGGCAGTGGTTAGATGAACTGAAATCCATTAGAGGTTTCCAGCGCAGGTTGAATCCTGCACCGACTCACGTATTTACCTGTGCATTTTGCCCTTTTCTTGCGTCGTAGCGGATTGCGCCAGCCCTCTCCAACGAATAATACGCCGCTTACCCTTTTGCCATCGGACGTACCACCGGTGGCCGTGTGAACCGGTGGCGCCATTGATCGTCATAGTGGTTAATTACTCTGCGTTGTGGCCGCCTTAACCCGGTTGAATCCGAGGTCACGGCGGCCTTTGCCGTTGGCGCCCGAGCGTCCGGCTCCCTTTACCACCTACGTCCTTAACCTGGATTTTTCGTCTGGCTCTGTGGCATCCTGTGCTGCCCACGTCAGCCAAGAAACCAAGGCGGACGCAACCGAAGTAGTCGGTAGAGGTTAAACGTGGACTTGAAATCAGGGTCTCCCCGGCGCGGGATTCGAACCCTGCCGACTGGGCCTTCGCCCCTTCTGCTAGGTTTCTGCGCCCGATAATTGCGGCTAATTCGATGTCGCTCTCACTGTCGTGTTTGCTTGACCTTCATCCGGTGGCAAAATGAGCTTTACTCATCAACAACAACGATGAAACCGCACTGGCGGAAGGTAGGCGCAACCTGGCTGAATGGTGTGGTACTAACAACCACCAATCCCCTCAATGTGGGTGGGGTTGATGGACTTCAGGAGGAACTCTGTTGACCACCCCCCACTGACCATCAACAGCTCAGCTGTGGAGACAGTCAGCAGCACTAAATTCCTGGGGGTACACATCACGGAGGATCTCACCTGGACCACCAACACCATGTCACTCTCCAAGAAAGCACAAGAGCGCCTACACTTTCTCCGCCGGCTAAAAAGGGCAAGTCTCCCTCCACCCATCCTCACCACATTCTACAGGGGAACCATTGAGAGTGTGCTGACCAGCTGCATCACTGTCTGGTGCGGGAACTGCAGTGCTGCTGACGCCAAGGCCCTGGACGGGGAACACGGCTACAAAAGATCGCCGGTTATCTCCTCCATCCTGGACATTTCCCTGCAGATGCTCCATAAGGCCGCAGCATGGTGAAGGACCCCACCCATCCCTCCCACAATCTCTTCCAGCTCCTGCCATCAGGTAGAATTGCGAGGTATTAAAAGCTTTCATCTGTCCGATTCCTCACCAGCTTTTCCCCGAGGCGTAAAGAGCCCTTAGCGTAATCTCCCATCCCTGTACAAATATCTGGCGGCTTTGTATACAGTACCCAACTGTAAAGTTTTTAGTCTCAGTTTGTGTATGTTTAGTCCAGCTATTTATTGTAGTTATAGTATTTATAGTACATGCTTATAGTCAGATGGTTAACTGTTGTATAGGTCTATAATTTGCTTTCTTATACTGTACTGTTGTATGTTTACATTATGACGCTAGGTATGTACCGTGGTCCTGGGAGTCCGCGACATCTGTTCCACTATATGTCCACACATGCATGGGAATGACAATAAAGCTCGACTTGACTTGACTTCTTCCAGGCGGCTTGTGGGGAAAGAGCGTTTATATGAAACGTAAGAGGCGGAACTTGCGCAAGAGCCCGGATAGCTCAGTCGGTAGAGCATCAGACTTTTAATCTGAGGGTCCAGGGTTCAAGTCCCTGTTCGGTCGTAGGGCCGTCATCTTGTTGGCGGCCTCAGCCTACTGTCGTCCCGGTACAGGTCTGCCGTGTGGCGGCGCGCACTTTGCTGTGTTTCCCCTTCAAGAATGTTTCATTGCCTGTGGTGCGGTGTTTTCCTCTTTTGAGAATGTTCAGTAAAGCCATAGCCAGTTTGTGGGTTTTTTTTCTCACCCAACTTTGAGGTCGCCTGTGCTCATTTAAACGCACGAACCGCTACAGCCGCGCGTCTTCGTGCGAAACGTTACGGCCGGCTTTCTCCTCGTTGGGCCCGCTGTTTTGTCTGCAGCGGGGCCGGCTTGCAATCTCGGCTGCGTGACTGAGCTGGCTGGGATGCACGTGGGTCAGGCGGCAGTGCTGCACGACGACAGGGCAGAGGACAGCCAGGTCGCCGTAGTCGTGGCCGAGTGGTTAAGGCGATGGACTAGAAATCCATTGGGGTTTCCCCGCGCAGGTTCGAATCCTGCCGACTGCGCTGTTTGCCTGTACCGTGCCCTTTTCTTGCGCGTCCGTCGCACGGATTTGCGCAGCCCCTCTCCAACCGAATAACACGCCGCTTGCCCTTTTTATAATCGGACGGCTGCCACCACAGCTGTGAGCCAGTGGCGCGCCGTGATCGTATAGTGGTTAGTACTCTGCGTTGTGGCCGCAGCAACCCCGGTTCGAATCCGGGTCACGGCAGCCCTTTGCCGTTGAGCGCCGGGAACGTCCGGCTCCTTTTTGCCATCTCGTCCTTAACCTGGATTTTGCGTCTGAAGCTCTGTGGCATCCTGTGCTGCCCCCCTCCAGCCAAGAGAGCAGGCGGGCCGCAACCAGGCGTAGTCGTGGCCGAGAGGTTAAGGCGATGGACTTGAAATCCATTGGGGTCTCCCCGCGCAGGTTCGCACCCTGCCGACTACGGGCGGGCTTCCGCCCCTTCTGCTTTAGGTTTCTGCGCCGATAATTGCGGCTAATTCCGATAATCGCTCTCACTGTCGTGTTTGCTTGCGGCCTGCATCCCGTGGCAAATGAGCTTCTCATCAGCAACAACGATGAAACACACTACGGAGAGGAAGTGGCACAGCTGGCTGAATGGTGTGGTGCTGGCTGAATGGTGTGGTGCTAACAACCTGTCCCTCAATGTGGGTAAGACAAAGGAGGTTGTGATGGACTTCAGAAGAAACTCTGTTGACACATTACAGAGGATCTCACCTGGACCACCAACGTCACGTCGATCAACAAGAAGAGCCAACAGCGCCTCCACTTTCTCCGCCGGCTGAAAAGGGCAAGTCTCCCTCCGCCCATCCTCACCACCTTCTACAGGGGCACCATTGAGAGTGTGCTGACCAGCTGCATCACTGTCTGGTACGGGAACTGCAGTGCTGCTGACCGCAAGGCCCTACAGCGGACAGGGAACACAGCGGCAAAGATCATCGGTGCCCCTCTCCCCTCCATCCTGGACATTTTCCCTGCACGATGCTCCAGCAAGGCCTCCAGCATGGTGAAGGACCCCACCCATCCCTCCCACAATCTCTTCCAGCTCCTGCCATCAGGTAGAAGGTACCGGAGTATTAAAGCTCGCTCTGTCCGATTCCTCACCAGCTTTTTCCCCCAGGCTGTGAGAGCCCTTAACGCCAATCTCCCTGTCCCTGTACAAATATCTCTTTTGTAAAACTTCATGTACAGTACTTATGTAAAGTTTTTTTTAGTCTCAGTTTGTGTATGTTTAGTCAACTATTTATTGTAGTTATAGTATTTATAGTACATGTATAGTCAGATGGTTAACTGTTGTATAGGTCTATAATTGCTTTTCTTATACTTGTACTGTTGTATGTTTACATTATGTTTAACTAGTATGTAGCACCGTGGTCCTGGGAGTCACGACATCTCGTTCCACTATATGTCCACACATGCAGCAGAATGACAATAAAGCTCGACTTGACTTGACTTCTTCCAGGCGGCTTGTGGGGAAAGAGCGTTTATATGAAACGTAAGAGGCGGAACTTGCGCAAGAGCCCGGATAGCTCAGTCGGTAGAGCATCAGACTTTTAATCTGAGGGTCCAGGGTTCAAGTCCCTGTTCGGGCGTAGGGCCGTCATCTTGTTGGCGGCCTCAGCCTACTGTCGTCCCGGTACAGGTCTGCCGTGTGGCGGCGCGCACTTTGCTGTGTTTCCCCTTCAAGAATGTTCATTGCCTGTGGTGGGGTGTTTTCCTCTTTTGAGAGTGTTCGAAAGTAAAGCCATAGCCAGTTTGTGGGGTTTTTTTCTCACCCAACTTTGAGGTCGCCTGTGCTCATTTAAACGCACAAACAGCTACAGCCACGCATCTTCATGCGAGACGTGGTGGCCGGCTTTCTCCTCGTTGGCCCCGCTGTTTTGTCTGCAGCAGGGCCGGCTTGCAATCTCGGCTGCGTGACTGAGCTGGCTGGGATGCAAGTGGGTCAGGCAGCAGTGCTGCATGACGACAGGGCAAAGGACGGCCAGGTCGCCATAGTCGTGGACGAGTGGTTAAGGCGATGGACTAGAAATCCATTGGGGTCTCCCCGTGCAGATTCGAATCCTGCCGACTACGCTGTTTGCCGATGCCCCGTGCGCTGGGGAGACGCAACCGTACCCTTTTCTTGCGCGGATTTGTACAGCCCCTGTTCAACCGAAAAACACGCCGCTTGCCCTTTTCGTAATCGGACGGCTGGCCCCACAGGAGTGAGCCAGTGGCGTGCCGTGATTGTATAGTGGTTAGTGCTCTTCGTTGTGGCCGCAGCAACCCTTGTTCGACTCCGGGTCACGGCAGCTCTTTGCTGTTGAGTGACAGGGACGTCCGGCTCCTTTTTGCCACCTCGTCCTTAAGCTGGATTTTGCGTCTGAAGCTCTTTGGCCCCCTGTGCTGCCCGCCTCCAGCCAAGAGAGCAGGCGGGTCGCAACCAGGCGTAGTCGTGGCCAATGGACTTGAAATCCATTGGGGTCTCCCCGCGCAGGTTCGAAACCTGCCGACTACGGGCGGTCTTTCGCCCCTTCTGCTTTAGCTTTCTGCGACAATAATTGCGGCTTCCAAGGCCTTTGGCCTTCGCTCTCACTGCCATGTTTGCTTGCGGCCTTCATCC
>VONZ01004047.1:0-13405 GCA_012976165.1 Labeo catla | reverse complement strand
TTTTTTTTTTATCTAAGATTTCTTTACCTGGGAGAAGTGAAGAGAGAATGATCAGTCCCACAATCATCTTATCAGCCATTTTCTCTTCCTGTCAGTCTTCCTCTTCATTATATGCTCACAACTCTTTCTTTAAATACTATCAGCTCTTCCTGTGTTTGTTCACTTCCTCTGATCTGATTGGCTGAGTGTTTATTTGACTGACACTATATCACTGCATGATGGACGAGTGTTGAATCAGCATCATATTCTGACTGATCTTCACACTGTTACTGCTGATATTTGCTCTGAATCTCACCTGAACCACGACACTCATGATTGCTGTTTTCAAAGATGCATTGACACAAAAGTTAGTTTCTTGTATTTCTGTAAATGTTTATGATAATGGAATCCCCATTTAGTCAAACTCTTGTTATAGAGTTTTACAGTGATCTATTTCAGAGTCAAGGTTTTCTTATAATGCTGAAATGGTTCATTTGTAATTCTACACTTTTGTAACATATTAATTATAAATAATAGCGTATTAATTATAGCAGTTGTAGTGTTTCAGAGCAGTGATCTCACTGTTGAGTTTAACCGCAGTAGAGCAGAGATCATCTCTGAACCCAGAATAAACTGATGAGTGTGAAATGACACTTCCTCTTGATGGCATTACTTCAGCCTGTTTAAGAAACATAAGTTAAGCCTAGTTTTAACTGAATTAACCAAACAATGTAGTTACTAACATTAATTTGAATTGTATTAAATTTGATTTAAATCCCATAAGACTATTAAAAAAGCAGTAAGAGTCATCTGTTAGTTTAGTAGCATTTTCTAATATGTTTCTAGCATGTTTTAACTAGGCCTGTGGATTTAACACGTTAATTTAATAAGTTAGTTATGAAAATGATGAACACATTTAACCTGTATAGGTCATCTTATATATTCATACAGTTGATTGGTGATGAACATGATGCAGGAGAACAACTCACTGTGTGATGGAGCCTATAGAATCCAGTTATATAACCCTAAAAAGAGGCAAAAATACGACTGCAAATATGATTCTTATTTTAGGGCTGCCCCCTAATAGTCAACTAACTGTTAGTCGACGAGAATAGGGTTGGTCAACCAAAATTTTATTAGTCACTTAGTTGCAGGGAATCATGCAGTACATGGCAGACAGATCATTAATGGCTGGTCTATGTGGTAATATAGTACATCGGGCAGGACATCCAAACACTCACTTAATTCCTCAATCTAAAATATGGCTTATTATCTAAAATATGTAAGTAGTAGCAACTTTACAGGGCCACTCAGTCTAATGTTAACCTAGAAAATTGTGTGCTATTCAGGTGTCTGGGGGAAGTAAGGAAGCTGAATGACAGATGGAGGCACTGGTGCGGTCACTTGCTCCGTCATGTTTTGGTCATACAGATAAAATTAATACATCTTTTAAATCTGTAAAGACTCTATGTTTATTTGTGTGCACTCACAATAACAACAAAACGTTGCACTTTTGTAAAATAATGAAAGCAAACATGATGCACTTTGAGAACAAAACTTTGAAACTCCATGTATACAGACCTGAAAAATGTATCTATAGAGAGTGAAATGTCTACTTTCAAATGAACAGTGGAACGAAATGTCGTGTTTCACAGGACCACAGTGCTACATAAATAAACATAAATATAAACATACATACACTAGATGTAGGAACAATTTTTTTTTAAACTTATACATAGCTAACTTACTGAAAGCGATAATCTAACTATACATATACTATAAATAATTGACTATACATACACATAACCCAGGACAGACTATACAAGTAATTAAAAAAAAATAACTGTGCATGATAATGTGCAGAAGAGGTATTTAAGGTTAAGAAGCAAATAGTGCAATATGATTTATGGTGCATTGACAAGTAAACATTTGTTAAGTCTTTATTAGGTCCTTGTAACATGGAGTGTTAATAAGAAAGTGTCTGGTGTACATAGAGAGAAAGGAGTGTGTTTCTACAGGTGGTTTGTCCAGCCCACTCACCTGTGTGTAGCACACTCAGAATTGCTCTGTGTTTTGAGTATTTTTAAGTTTTTCAACAGTTTACATTGTGGATAAGGTTTCAGAGGGGGTGAGGTGGTTGGAATGTGGGAAATGATCCAATAGCATTTCATAACCAAGTCTTGCTTCTTTTGGTGGCATTTTTTGAATTTGCGCACAGACAGACTGCAGTGCAGCACACAGGACGGCGGACTGAGATGCGATCGCGTCTATTCTTCTCACAAAGCAATCGTTTTGCCTCGGAACACTTGGAATATTAGTACTTTTTGAATAAATTATGAATATAGTTGTATCTGCCTGTTATATCTTGTGTTTTGTTGACAAATGGTTAGGTTTAGGGGCAGGGGTTAGGTTAAATATGTAAATAGTGTAAAATAAATAAAACTGTTGAATAAGACTATTTGCACTGAAAAAAAAAAAAATCACACCCCAACATATATGCAATAATAGCAATATTATTACCCAATATATAATTTAATAATGGCGATAAAATTCCCAGTGCCTTTCGCATCAGCATATTGACACCAAGGGTTTCTTATGTAAAGTACTATTACAATTTTGAAATATTTTGAATACTGAAAATAACTGTTTTCTAATTAAATACATTTTTAAAATGTAATTTATTCCTGTGAATTCAAAGCTAAATTTTAACATCATTACTCCAGTCACACAATTCTTCAGAAATCATTCTAATATACTGATTTGCTGCTCAAAAAACATATATTATTACTATTATTATTATTATTATTATATTATTATGTTGAAAACAGATGAGCAGAATTTTTTTCAGGCTTCTTTGATAAATATAAAGTTCAGTAAATAGAAAATTACATTTTAAAAATATACAAATAGAAAGCAGTTATTTTAAATAGTAAAAATATTTCACAATATTAATGCTTTTGTTGTATTTGGGGTCAAATAAATGCAGGCTTGATGAGCAGAAGAGGAAAAAAAAAACATTAAAAATCTTGACTGGTCATGTATATGCAGAGATGGCAAAAGTACACACATCCTTCACTTAAGTAGAAGTACAGATACTCATGTTTAAAAATACTCTGGTAAAAGTAGAAGTACTGACTACACTTTTTTACTCAAGTTAAAGTAAAGAAGTATGAGCTCTGACATGTACTTAAGTAAAAAGTACCCATTACTACTACCTGTTTCAGTGTCACGCTAGTAACTGGACCTCAAGTCATATTGACACATTAATACAAAATAATTTCTATTTTAAATTTAAAATATTAAATCTTCATTTCCATTTTCCTTTTCAGTCTCTTTATTTTCCATGATATCTCTTTGCATCTCACTTAGTGTGTGTTCACTTTTATCCACTAATTTCTTGTACCTGTCCCTTTTCCCATCAGCCATCTACTTGTTATGAGCAGAACTGTCTACACCTTCTTGCAAAACAACCACCTCATTGTATTCTGTTTGCAATAACATAACTTTACTTTAGTTCAATTAAATGTATCACATTATGAACGTGTTGTTTTATCATACAATTACTTAAATATTCTAGATTTAGTAAAACTGTATTTTCTAAATTGCCTAAATGTCAAAAATAGTACAATAATAATTGCATTATGACAACATCTTTACAGAAAAAAATCTTATTCTGAACATGTTATTGCTTTATCATGAGTCATATTTTTCTCTTATTAAAATGTTTTTTGGTTGATTGTTTACAATCTGTTTTAATTCACAACCATAGTTTTACTAAAAATTTCATGGTTAGACTATGGTTAGTGTAGCAAAACCATGGTTAATTTGTGGTTACCATGACCATGATTTTTGGTTTTAATTTTGGTAAGGGTTGTGTTATTATCTGCTCTAGCTCCCTCTAAATGTATTATGAAACAATCTCTTATAACATTTGATTGCTAAATTACTACTGTAACTTTACAGTAGATGATGTCATTTTACATACAGTATTTTGAGTAATTGTAATTTAGTTTAGTTTAGAGTATTATTAATCCTCTGGCTGCTACTGCTAAGAGTTGCTAGCACTCAACTAAGTAAACAAAGACAAACTACAGTAGCCTATTTACAGATGAAACCGACTTGCACTTGAAGTCCTGGTCAATAGTTTTGCCTCTCTGATCCACTCCATTCTCGAGTCTCTCGCATTGATTACTCTGATAGAAACCGTTTGGCGAGACGCGGAGTGCGTGAGTACAGTAACGAAGTAGTTGTATTCAGTTACTTCCCATCTCTGTGTATATGTTGTGTATATTAATAATAATCGGTATGAATATCCTATATCTCTGCCACAATACCACAGTTACTGTTACTACAGTAAATCCATTGTAAATGAGGGTGATTTGTGGATTGAAAAGCATTCTAAATGCACTGTTGTCGCACAATGCTTCTCCTGTTTCCCACATGTTGTTGCAGCGCTGTTTCTTCTGTCTTTAAACTAGTTTAAATCACTGCGGCATCTGTGGTTTGTATCGGAGACCTCTGCTCCAAACTCGAACGTTTCTCACAGAATCTCTCAGCGCTGTTTAGTGGTCGTGTAATCGAGATCAGTTCTGAGTCTTTAGGCAGAGCTCATATTGGTCTGTGCGGTGCTGGCGCAGTTCATAAGTGGCGCTCTCCCACTTTTGGTATGCTAAGGAATTTGTGTGCGGTAAAGAAATGGCAGCGCATATGTAATCAAACTATTATCGCTGTGTTTTACTGCTACATCTGGTTAAAAATCAAGTGCGGTCACCTTGTGTTGACATTGTGAAACTGCAAAATTTGAATTTTAATTATGTTTGGCGGGCCACATATAATATGCTGCAGGCCATTTGAAATTCATCCATGGGCCGCATTTGGCCCGCAGGCCAAATCTATCAATGAGCGCTGCATCAGTGTAAGCATAGCGCAACACTGAACACAATGATGGTGTCAATCGTTTGGGGAGGTAAGCCGCAACCAGAAGGACACGGAAGGAAAGGCATGTTTATCAACACAATCCCAACTGCACCAGCTCTTTTAGAGAAATTACTCTTTTAGAAGAAAGATTTGCTCTTCAAGATCACCATTAAAGCACCCAGGGAAACTCTCACAACACTTATCTGTATCTGAGAAGGAAGAGATCGCTGCTTGTGCCATGGATCCAACGACGAAGAGGTGAATGGTGCTGCTTCTCACAGAGAGACACTGCATTCGGCCCCGAAGAACAGAACAAGTGAGCAGATGCCACGTTGGGCTATTTATACCCGGATGCCGGGGCATGGCCAGCTATGCAAATTCTGCACACCCAATTTCACAGGTCTTTTCTCAAAGTTGTCAGAGGTGTTTGGGCTCCCATGAGCGACCCCTAGTGTCAAACACTCGACACAACGTTGGAGTGAACAACAGAAAGGAAACGCCTAATTTTCATCATTTTATTTAAATGGTGATCACATTATAAAAAATGTTACAGTTTTGCTGTCAAGTTTTAATTTCTTCATTATTTACAGCAGCACTTCTTGGACTGTTAAACTTGATTTGTTCTGCTTCAATGATACTAATAGTTCTTAGTGTTACTGACATTATGAGAACTTAAAATGATTAATGAGATTATTTTCTCACCTGGTTTCTTGACAGTATATGTGACTGAGGTCTTGACTTGATTTCTGTGAGTAACTTCACATCTCCACTCTCTGTTGTCATCTTCATTCAGGAGTGTTGTAGTCAGAGTGATGATACAGTGTCCTGGAGCTGATTCCTGATATCTGGAGTCTGATATTGTCAGTTTAACACCAGCCTGATTCACCCAGAACAGCTGAATTCCCTCAGAACGGATCCGATCATCACAAGAGACTCCAGCATATGAATATGAATATGAATATGAATACAACTGACAGTAGTCAGAGTCAGAGAGTCACAGAGCTGCCTGCACTGATCTCAGTTTGTGAGGATGATGAAGAGTCTGAAACACAAAATAACACAAAAAAAATCACACACTTTTCAATCATCATGGGGGATTAAATGAACAATTTGCCCTTTTAAATTGACCACATAATATTAAAATTACCATGAAGAACATGCAGATAAACACGTGCATCAGTTCTTTGCTGTTGTCCATTCACATATTGTCAGCAGCTGTAAAGTCCATAATCTTCTTTTATGATGTTCTTGATGTTCAGAGAGCAGTCAGACCCCAGACTCAGTCTCTCATGTCTCTCGATGTCTTTCTTCTTTATCCCTAAAGTAATCAGTTCAACTGCTGCTGAATGTCTCTTATTATAGCTCCATGTAGCAGTGGCGGCTACTGGTCTGTCAAATAGGGGAAGCTCATTTTCGGCCTACATCATAAAATTGTCTGTTTATTTATTCACAAGAATGTGCCTTATTGTCATAAGTAAGTCACAATGCAAACAATCGTAAAAAAAAAGCTTTAGTTTTATTATGCAAAATATGATGTATTTTTTCTTTTAGTCAGATGCTACTATATAGTATAAATATTTTGCAATTTAAATAAGGTTATTATGGAGATTTATTTATTTATAAAGTATTTTAATAGAAATATAAGGTTTCATTATGTTATGTTAAAATTTTTCAAGATTACTATATATATATATATATATATATATTAATTTATAGTCATCCTCCATGTTAATATTTAATGTAGTAATCTATATATATATATATATTGATTACTACATTAAATATTAACATGAATGAATGAATGATCGATCTAAAAAAAATATTAAACTCTGTAAAAGTGAAACAAGGAATGTGGTGCATAATTGTGTGAAATGTATGATGAAAATCAAGCAATTTCGCCAAGCAAATATAAAGAAATAGGTTGCAGCAGTTTTTATTTCGACTGAACTTGAGAAATCCGCGATGGGACTGAGCGCGAATAGCTTCAGCGATTCCTTATGGTACAAAATCGCTGTCAGTCAAAAGGAGATGCAATCTTTCGACAGACCCTCCAATCATCACGCAGAAGCTCGGAGTCCAGGCCAGCCCACTCCTCATTTGCTCCTCATTCACCCCCAGAGACGCTGAGCGTCCGTGGGCGGGACATAATCGCAGCGTTTATCCAATGACCGTCTAGTTTCAAAGCATTGAAAAAAAACGTTCAAAGCAGCCGCATTGAAGTCAATGGACGCTGGGCTTCAACGGGGAAATGCACTGTGACGCTACGGGAATGTATGAGAAGAAAATCAAGTCAGACGACCTGCTATATCTAACTGATTCTGAACGAACTCGTCTTTGAGATGAACGTTTTCTAACGCATTTTTAGTCAATAAAATGTTAATACAATAGTACATAATTTGACCATTAATTTTGTGACATTACAGGGGAAGCTGAGCTTCCCTTGCAGTCTTAAAGGAGAAGTCCGGTGTGATATTGACCTAAAGTGTATTGAATCATGATACCGAGTGTGAACTAACCTTGCATATCTCATCTCGGCTTGTCCACTCCAGTCCGAAATCTGGGGTCAGTTAGCCGATGCTAACAACAGGTTGTCGAGGAGAGTAAATGGGGCATCGGGCTAGCCATGTAAATAAATCACTGTTTTACACCATTTACGAGGCACAAAGTAGCTCCACACTTCATTGGTAGACTTCCAAGGGCCCTGGCATTTAAAACTAGACATTGAGAACTCAGAATAACCACCGGTAGTTTATTTACAAGAAGACTTATACAAACAGTACCTGCAAGAAAATGACGGGCCGCCGCCATCTTCAATGTAGTCACGATAAGTTGAGTGTCGAGCAGGAACGAAACTACAACCTGATAAGTCACGTGAAGAAGTGCTGTACATGTGAAGAAGGAGTGGCCGGGCACAGCATAGCCTATGACTGCAACTTCAGCTGGCATTACGAAGGATAAGAGAAAAGTTAGAGAAGACAGAATGGTTCGCGTTTGTGCTTTTCCAGGTTGCGGCAAAAAGATGAGAAGCTATGTTCCGGAAATCCTTGCAATTGCCAACTGTCTGCACTAACTCCAGTCCAAAACAAACGCGAGGACTCACGTGACTTATCAGGTTGTAGTTTCGTTCCTGCTCGACACTCAACTTATCGTGACTACATTGAAGATGGCGGCGGCCCGTCATTTTCTTGCAGGTACTGTTTGTATAAGTCTTCTTGTAAATAAACTACCGGTGGTTATTCTGAGTTCTCAATGTCTCGTTTTAAATGCCAGGGCCCTTGGAAGTCTACCAATGAAGTGTGGAGCTACTTTGTGCCTCGTAAATGGTGTAAAACAGTGATTTATTTACATGGCTAGCCCGATGCCCCATTTACTCTCATCGACAACCTGTTGTTAGCATCGGCTAACTGACCCCAGATTTCGGACTGGAGTGGACAAGCCGAGATGAGATATGCAAGGTTAGTTCACACTCGGTATCATGATTCAATACACTTTAGGTCAATATCACACCGGACTTCTCCTTTAAAGAAATCGCCACTGCCATGTAGTTACTTTGCAGTCATGAAGATCATTATTACAGGGCAGACGGACATTTTCACCAGAGCTGATGAACACATGAGCATCATCCACTCCACTGGTACCTGAAACACAAAAACATTTGAGTGATTATTATTTGATATATTAATAAATGAAAACAAAAACATACATAAAAACCACAAGGTTTAGAATAATCTATTTTCTTTATCAGAGAGCTGTTGAAATAACAAACATATTTTTAATATGAAAATAATTCAGCATCAGATGTTTGAGTGTGAATCTGTCTAGTTTTAGTGCATTCAGGAATCATCCAGTATGTAACACAAGAATAAACTGATCATGTTTAAAGACACAGTGATACAGCAAGTGACATCCTACAGATACTTGGGGTTTTACATGGACAGTGTTTTTTGTTGGAAGACACATATTGCCAGTTTGTGCACATGACTACAACAGAGACTTTATTTTTTATGAACGTTGAGACTGTATGGGGTGGGTAGCAATATCTTGCTTGTTTTTTTACCAAGCCATGTTTGAAAGTCTTATCTGCTATGGAATCACAGTCTGGTTTGGAAACGTGTCTGTCCAACTGAAAAGCAAACTGACACATTCACAAAACAGCCATGAAAGTTATAGGAATAAAGCAATATGTACCCATACAGACTTTGTACAAACAGGCAGTGACGAGAAGAGCAATAAGTATCAGCACTAATTCTGAACACCCTCTTTTTAGCGAATACCAGCTGCTGCCATCAGGAAAGAGACTGAGAATGCCAATGTGTAAAACCAATAGATTGAAACTTTCATTTGTTCCTACCTCAATGAAACTGTTGAATTCTACCAAGATGAACAACGCACTCAAAGAATATTAGCACTTACCCTTGTTTTGCATTTTACTTTACTATGTATGTATGTATATGTATGTCTATTGTGTGGTGTTGTGTTTTTAATGTATGTTCTTAACTGTTTTATTTTTTTTGTCTTTATTTATTAGCACTGATTGTTCAGAGCAACATGGTAGCACTTTGTCCAAGATAAATTTCCTCTCGGGGACAAATAAAGTTTATCCTATCGTATCCTTTGTTAAAATGAACTCTTTCCCAGACTAATTAAAGTATCTTGTAGAGAAAACAGAGATGTCTTTACCTGTGAGAAGGGAAGAGAGAATGATCAGTCCCCGCAGACACAAATGACACTTATCAGTCATTTTCTCTTTCTGTCAGTCTTCCTCTTCATTATATGCTCACAACTCTTTCTTTAAATACTATCAGCTCTTCCTGTGTTTGTTCACTTCCTCTTATCTAACCAATTGAGTGTTCAGTCCTGCTGTATAGTTGCTACAATTAAGTCACACAATTATGGAGAAGTGTGAGAACTGAGAACAGTTCAGACAGTTTTAACCTGCAGTCAGTCATCTCTCCTTACTCTAGACCCGTGATCAGTCAAATCTGCTGGTGTGGGATACAGCAGGGTTCTCAAGTCCACTTTTTTTCCACGAAATTGGGCTACTTTTAAACTGTTGCTGTGGGTTGATTTTTCCCCCGTGGATTAAAGGTTTGAAATACTGCACAAATAGCATCTGACTCAAATTTTCATGTAGAATCATGTAGCTCACAGTAAAGGTAAAACCGGCCACTCCTGCAACATTTGTGTCGGGTCACGCAGAATCCCATGCAGTCCACTATTTGCTGTAAGAGCCAGTAATTTTCATTATACTCATTTGCAAATTTCAAACATAAGCTTGATTAGTGCTAGTGCTAGTACAAGCTGAGATGTTTATAGTTTCATGACGCTGGTAATTGTTTGCAGTTATCTGTAAGTACACGTGTCTGTAAGTGTCCAAATCTAGTACTTAAAGCAGCTGAGGGATGCTGGACGGTTTTTGTAAAGGGACGCACACACTTGGGTTAATATTAACTGTAATGTCCACACAAGATGTTAAAATGTTCACCGTTGTAGATTTATTTTACAGTGACTGGTCTTCATTTCCAAGTAGAAAAGAATCCAAACACACAGTCAATAAATCCACCCGTCCTTCACCAATACAAATAACTAGCCTAGCGTGGTACGACAGCCTAGAGTAATGGTCAAAAAACGTGCACCTACCCACCAGCAACACCTGTTACTTCTTCTTCTTCTTCTTCTACTTGTATTGTTTATTGGTGGTTGACAACTTATGGTGTATTACTGCCACCAACTGGACTGGAGTGTGTAGCATCGACAGGGAACAAAACAAAACGAAACAAAAATAATAATAATTAATAATAAACATTCAAATAAAAAAATTCATTTAATTTAAAATATATATTTTTTTTATTTAAAATAAATGTAAAATAAATTTAATTCGAGCTTCCAATCCTGTTTTTTTGCTTTTACTTTGAGTTGTTTTTAGATAATTGAGTACTTCTCCCTGCACTCTTGCCTGTTCTGAAGCACAACTTTTCACTACAGGATATACACAATCCAGTTTGATGTTTCACAATAAAGAACAATGAGTGATTTAAACCAGAATGTGCTATTCACAGTCATTTAATAATAATATCTTCTCTCCTATTGTTGAGGCATACTCTCCCTTTACCAACTTGTTTTTGAATGTTATTTATTTGCCTGCCCTTTATTTCCCTGTCGCACATTTCTTGCCACTTTTTATTGGTGTGTTCTTTAATTATTCCTTTCATTTCTGGTTTACTCAGAGAAATATGTACTTCAATGGTCATGTGTTTCATTGCCTTATACGGCTGCAGCTGTATGTCCTGACACAGGATCCTTTGACCCATCAATAAATATATGAAGCATTGAGGAGTATATGCTTGATCCAAATACTGCTTAACAACAAACTCCTTAGGTATAGATTTTTCATTTTTAATTGTATATTGTAGATAAAAATCAACTTGATGTGTAGGAAGCAACCAAGAAGGAATATTTGATATTATGACGGAGGGACTAACTGGAATTTCAGTAATACCTAAATTAATAACATCTTTATTTGCTGTCCAACTAAAACTTCTAATGCTATTATTTCCATATTTCCTTGATTGGATGTGTCTCTGTATGCCATTTTATATTAATCCAATAATTCATTGTTAATTTCAATTTACATATACTCACTGGCAATTCTCCTACCTCCACCTGTAACGCTGATATAGGAGAGGATCTAAAAGCCCAGCAACTTTCTTAATCCAGGATTTTGATGCAGATCCATAACAAATTACTGACTGTCACGAATCTGGTCGGTGTCTTGCGGTCCGCTCACCGCCAGATGTCGCTCTCACCTTGTCACTACACACAGACTGTTGCTTTTCATCCCCGGACTACTACTCCCATCACCCATCGCGCCGATTGCGTAGCCCCCTGTTGCCAATCAGGCGCACTATAAAGCCCCGGACCTTCCCCATGCAAGCCATGGAGTGTTGTTGTGGTGTTATTATTATTGTCAGCATTTCTTAGTTTCCGAGTTCCTAGTTCCTAGTTCCCTGTGTTTAGTTCCCTCGCCTGGCTTTCTCGTTTCGACTGTTCGCCGCCTGCCTTTTGGACTCTAGCTCGGTTTATTGGATCATTCTCTACGTCTTGCCTGTGTGTTACCTGTTTGCTCCTGTTTAGACCCTGCCTGTACGACCATGTTTTTGTCTCGTCCCCTTAATAAAAGCTCGCAGATGGATCCGCTCGCCTCTCGCCTCTCACTCCCCGTAACAGAACACTCCGTCACAACAGGATCCAGCAGCTTTCACCCCGGACATTCGTTCGACATGGACACTGACAGAATTCTTTTCAGGATCAAGCAAGGACCACGCACACTTGAACAGTATACCCGTGAGTTTCTGGCCATCGCCAATTTTTCCACCCTCCCGGACTGTACAATTGTTGAAATATTTTGCGATGACGTAAATCAGCCTTTAAGGGCAAGGCTGAGACGCGAGGGTCCGCGTTCATCACTCGCGGAATTTTTGGACTTTGCTCTGTCGTGTGTGGGCTCTCCGTTTACCGTGGGTGTCGCGGAGGAGGAGCGCGACGCCACGGAACCGCTGACCGCCTGGATCGCTCGTGAAATGTGTCGAAGCGCACTCGAGCAATGGCGACGACGGCGAATAGCGCTGCTCTAATGGCGGCGACAACAGAGCCCGTGCACAAAATGGCGGCGACTGCGGTGCCCGTTCGCAAGATGGCGGCGGCGTCGGTGCGCGCTCACCAGATGGCGGCGACGGCGGAGCCCGTTCACAAAATGGCGGCGAAAACAGAGCTCCGTCACGTCACAGCTACCATACCAGAGCTATATCAAGTTGCAGCTGTGTTTCCTGAGTCAAGTCAAGCTACAGCTGCGTTTCCTGAGTCAATTCAAGTTTCCAAGTCAAGTCAAGTTGCAGCTGTGTTGCCTGAGTCAAGTCAATTTACAGCTGCATTTCCCGAGTCAAGTCGTTGCAGCTGCCTTTCCTTAATCAAGTCAAGTTTCCAAGTCAAGTCAAGCTGCAGCTGTGTTTCCTGAGCCAAGTCAATTTACAGCTGCATTTCCCGAGTCAAGTCAAGTTTCCAAGTCAAGTCAAGCTACGACTGCTGTTCCAGGGTCAAGTCAAGCTACGGTCGTCGTTCCTGTGTCAAGTCAGGTTAAAGCTGTGTTTCCTGCATCAAGTCAAGTTAGAGCTGTTGTTCCTGTGTCAAGTCAAATTACAGCTATCGCCCCTGTCTCAAGTCAAGTTACAGCCATCTTTCCTGAGCCAAGCACTGACAAGATGGCTGCCACGCCAGAGCCACTGCACAAGATGACTGCCACGCCAGAGCTTGTCGCCAAGATGGCTGCCACGCCTGAGCCAGTTCACAAGATGGCCGCCATTCCAGAACCTGTGGTCAGCACTCGGACGCCGCCTGTGGTCATGATGGCCCACGTGCTGGACTCACCCCTAATGACGGTATGGGCAGCTAAAATGGCGCTCCTTCACACCGCGGCTGCTACCCCTGGGTCAAGTCAAGACACAGAGTCAAG
>VONZ01004046.1:0-13422 GCA_012976165.1 Labeo catla | reverse complement strand
AAAAATCAGCATATGATGGTTAGGTATATTTTGATGCTGGTTTTAAATGGTCTTGTACTGAGTTCCTTTAACACTGGGCTTTTTTGGTGTTTAAATGATAATGAAAGATATAAATGTTTTCTCTTTTTTTGAAGGAAATGACAAAATTTTCATCTATCTGACAGCTCATGGACAATCAGGCGAATTTTGCTTTCCTAACAGTTCTGTAAGTTTTTTTTTTTTTTTTAATCAGTATTATGATTTTGAACCAGTAAACCCTAATATACTGTATACACCTGTAGTCACAAAGTAATGTGTGGAACAATTCCCTGGTGTCAAACTAACAGAGTGTTAAAAGTAACATTGAAGCTGTGTTGAAGTGAATAACATAATTAAAATTAACATAAAATTAAGTGATGATTGAGCATAAGTGATGAACACCTGCTGTTAACAAGCACAATCACTGAAGAGAAACAACAACTAAAACTCAGCCACAAGTTTAGATGAATTAAAGTTAAATAAAACACATTAAAATCTAATGAGGTTAACAGATGTTCTACTGTTTTGTTGCATTTAATTTAAAAAACCCATAAATTCTATATTGGTATTTTAGAGAGCTCAAATATTACTGTGGAAACACCTTTTGTCGAGAAAAGGAGCTTTAATGCAACTAAATGGGGTGTCACATGACAGGCTGCGTTGTTAATAGCCTAATGTTTAACTGTGTGTCAGAGCCGCCAACACCATCACTGTTTTTTTTCCATCTTATTAAAGTGGAAACAACTTACAATAGACTATTCTTTTTGTGGTCATATAAAAGACATTTTATTCAAAACTATTCTAAATATTTATTTTATTTGTGTAGGCTACATTCACAATAAAAACTAAACTTTTTTTTAATGATGGAAACAAACATGATGCTGCTTTCTCAAGAGCGTATCAAAAATGAAATGAAATTCTGCATGTAGGCTGCTACTTGTTGCAATTTTTTTTTCTGTTGTTTTGGTAATGTATGAATTATTTAGAAAAAATATATATATTTTGCCTATAAGCTTTTCTCCGTTGGCAGAAGTACTGCATGTGCGTGAAGTGACCATGTTCTTCATTCTGCTTTTTGCCTGTATAAAAAGAATCCCTGGAAAACAAATTTAGGTATTTTAATGAGTCACAGCCACAAAATTTAATAGTAATTATCTTGATGGTTAGCGGTTAATAATGGCTTAACCGTCGATTGTCCATTTGGGGAAATAAAATCAACATTCCTATTTCTAATACAGTTGGTTCTAACAAATTATGAATGGAAACAGCTCAAGAGAAACTTGCCACCAAAATGTTTTTTTTTTTCAGGGATGATCATCACGTACACCATTTTATCTGCAAAATGCCAGTTGGATGGAAACAAGCTAGAGACAGCAAATTAAAAAAAAATTTTTTTAACATTTTCTTTTTGTCAATAATAAAACATTACAAACACTGGAAGGAAACTTGGCAAGTTAGAGCAAATAAACAAATTAAGTTTAAAAAATATTAAGGGTCAAGATCCCAACTGATGCAAACATTGTAATGGTGACATGCAAATTTAGTTTCTCCTGTGATGATTCTGCTTGTTAAAATCAGGTGTTTTCAATATTGTTCAATCATCACTTCATTAATCACCTAATTAGCTCATTAACTTTAGCTGGTTAACCTTAGAGATCGACCGATATGGGTTTTTCTATAGTCGATGCCAATGTTTAGCAAGCAAGCTGCTGATAGTTTTTGACTACAGTCCTTAAACTTAACTGCAAATAAGGGAACCTTCAGCCAGCTGTAGCATTATGCCAGTTCACGACTGTTCTATGCTATTCATTTTTTATTTTCACTAAAGTGAAGCAACACTTCATAGTTTACTAGTAATATAGTAAATATATGGCCATAGGGCTTTGAAATATCAGAATTTATGTCTTACATTTTTCTCTTAGAACTGTTACTGAATCTTACAAAAGTTTTGGCTTGGGGTCCTTCACATGCGGCGGCAGCACGTCTACACACTAATAACACAGGACTGCCCTTGTATGTCGCGCTACCAAACAGAGATATCGGCAGACCTCTAGTTAACCTGACGCTTTTGAGTGTAGAATAAACAGAAATGTGCCACCTTTCATTAAAGACAACCTCCTGATTAATGAAATGTCTAGGAATCAGAGATGGGACCAAGTCATTCCTTTCAAGTCACAAGCAAGTCTTGAGTCAAATCCCAAGTCCTCAAAGAGTTAAAGTTAATGAGGTAATTAAGTGACTAATTAAGTGATGACTGTGCATTAGTGATGAACACCTGCTGTTAACAAGCAGCATCACTGAAGAAAAGACAAACACAAGAACTACAACTGACATCAGACACAGCCTTGGATAAAATCAACTGAAAAAACAAAACAAAACAAAAAAACAACAACATTAAATCTCTAAAGATCTGATTAAACAACTCTACACACAGCATCACCAGCTTCACTCATTACTAACCAGACTGACTTTATTTTATGTCTGCAGAATCTCTTATTGAGAATTAAAAGAAACAAGGAAAGAACACGATGCCACCATGATTGTGGTCAAGGTGTGCTTTAGTTTGTCTCTTGACCCTTTGAGTAATTTAATGTAATTTGCTTCTAAACAATTGCAATGTTGTTTTATGGCAAACATTTGTGCATTACTGAATCAAAAGCTTGCAGTAGCAGATTATCTTACACTCTCAACTTATAACTAATTTGGATGAACATCATGAATTGGTATCATTATTTGAGCTATTTGGCTGACATTCAGCTGTTGCACAACTGCAAAAAAAAAAACAACAACACTACAATGTTTCAATATAAAAAGAAAGAACAGTATAGGCTCAGGTTTTTAGACATGAACATTTAGCATACGATCCTCAACAGTGGTGATAATAATTATTCATACTGCAGTACATGAGGGGAGTTTATCCTATGTTGTATACCCAGCATGCATTGCAGCATGAAGCGTTTGGTTGATTATCACCATTGTTGAGATTCATATGCTGGTTCTTGATGTCTGTGTGTGTCTAAATACTGCAGATGTTCACATTTGTATATGCTTTATATGTTTTAAATTCTTTCACTGTAGCTGTTAGAAAAACATTGTACTTTCATGCTGCAAAACCTAAACATATAACAGAGAAAAAAAAAAAGTTATTTTGGATGTGATCAAGCAAGGTCATGATGACTACACTGTCATAATAAAACAGCTAGTGACTGCTCACTTCACTGCTTTGACCTCACTGCTTCACAACACAACATGCATTGTTATAAAGAGAGATCTAATATAGCAGGTCAAGGGTCAAGAGCTCAACTAAAGCACACACTGATCTCCATGATGGTGGCATCATTTTAACCACTAAAACATCAACATCTGATCCTCTGTAATTCTCAGTAACAGCAGGTGTTCATCACTAATGCACAATCATCATTAAATTAGTCACTTAATTACCTCATTAACTTTAACTCTTTGAGGACTTGGGATTTGACTCGAGACTTGCTTGTGACTTGAAAGGAATGACTTGGTCCCATCTCTGCTAGGAATGGCAAAATCCTAGGAAGAATGAAACTGCTGAGCCTCTCATTACACAGTATAGGATTCAGAAATGTCAAAATCATTTACAAAGATTTCAAAAAGCATGGTAAAAGTCTCCACGTACTGTTTAAGTGTATGAATCTCAACAATGGAAACAATCAAAAGCTTCATGTTGCAGTGCATGTTGGGATAAACTCGGGCTGAAAGAGGAAATATGGCCATATGGAGAGTGATGTACAAACCACCATTGATGATCTGGTGATTTAGAAAGGAGAATATTACATCGGGCAGTGGCTTTTGTTTCAGTCATTAATCCACATACTGATGACAACTGTTTTTTTTGTGGATCGAGAAAAACTATCTATCATTGTTTTCTAGAAAGTGCGAGTCTTTTTTAAGCAGTGTTATTTTTACACTGGGGGATTTGGCTGTGTATATACCAGTAACTTATTATTTGCCAGAATTTTTATGATCTGCTTGCAAATTTACCAAATGTAAATAGATAAGTAGTTAAAACATTGTACAGTATTTTTCTGCTTTTATTGTGGTGATCTAATTCAGTCCTTTTCCAGAAGCTTTATGCCCATGATCTCATTAAAACAATCAAGGAAATGGCACGAGATAACAAGTTCTCAAAGGTAAATACAAACATTTATATACACCAATAAAAAAACAGTCCATATACTGGGCTCTTTTCCTGGAACACTAGAGTACTTTTGTAGTGTTACCTGTCGTTTTCTTTAAGGTCATAAATGATCTTTCCCATTTAAGGGCAATATTTATTAGAAGAAAGCCTATCATAGGTTATCTCATTACAGAGGCCTGCGAATTAAAACAAAAGTAATTGTTGTCAATTATGGACCTTAATATTGTAACCAAGTCTATGAACATTATTATAATACTTTGAAACACCATATTCTTATAGGCTACACACTCAAATATTTTGTTCTAAATTTAAACTTTATGTAAGCTAATTACACGCACATTGTCCATCCATATAGATCTAACATAAACATATTAATAATAAATAAACACTGCTGAGTGTTCATGAGTTTCCACATTAAAAAGTGTTCAAGCAGCATTGAAATTAAGAAGATAATAAAGGGATGATTGTCCATTAATGATGAACATCTGCTGTTGACAAGCAAAATCACTAATGGACAGAGAAACACAGTAATTTCATCACATCAGTTGCAGGGCTCTCAAGTGTCACCCGTTGAGCGTGACAGTCACTCATTTCGGTATATTGTCACGCACTCCCGCCACACATTGTATTTCTCACGCAGAAAAAACTATTTATAATATATTTAATATACCGCAGCGCCCAACATTTCTCTGGCCGCGCCGCTCTTGCTATGGAACCGGCAGGATTCAAGCGCGTCTCCCCTGGAGTTCTTAGTCGAGCCTGCCACTTATCAGCCAATCAAAAAAAAGAAATAGGCTACACAATAGCCAAACAGAAAATAGCACTATTGTATCTGGGTAAGATTTAACGCAACAACCAATGAAAAAAAGCATCCTGAAATTGTTCACCATCTTCCTCGTTCACCCACAGAGGAAACCACTGGAGCCCCGAGCATCACTTTGAGCACAAAGTAAGTAATGATCTCCTGTTACAGCAAATTCACAACTTGTTTGACACAAACATTATTATGACCACTTGTTTCCCAGATAATTAACATCAGTTTTTCATGAGTGTCTGTTACTTAGCCAACAGTTTTACAGCCTGTTCACTGACAACATCTGCTCAGAACAAGTAGTCTAGGCCTAGTCATATTTTCGTTATCACACGATGACTGACATATTGTCACATTATGAATATATCTCTCTCCAATAGGCTTAATAATTTTATTAGCACTAAATTAATTCAAGTGTATTGCATAGTTGATGTTATAGGTCACTTTTAAAATCATGTCATATTTTATAATTATATCCTGGCCATGGATGCATTAATCATTGCATCTGTCTTTCAAAGATGCTTTTAAATGCAACTAAGCATCCTTTTATTCACCCTGTATTTGACTAGCTTTCTCTATGTCTTCTGTCTCACTGATAGGAGAAAAACTTAAATTGGCCTTTGGGGGGTAGGGGGAATGAGATGTCACTCTTGCCTGTCTTCAAAACCTGAGAGCCCTGCAGTTGTAGTTCTTGGCTGTATTGGAAACTGACCCCTATACCCTCAAATAGGGCACTATTTGAGAGAACAGCAATTTTTAGGGGTGTTTGAAACCATAGTGGACATTCTTGAGTGTACTCATTCAATCCCGCAATGCACCGCATAAACGAGTGTACAACCGACGTTCACTCAACGGCTAGGAATAACCCATAATGCACTTTTAGAGTTGCACGCGAAGGAATCCCGCATCTCACCAGAAGATGGCGCCCGCAGCTCAATCATTAATTCGTTCATTTTACAATGCACAACTAAGCCTGTTTGAATTATGTCCTAATTTTTTTCCTGTGTTCACATTCCAAGTGCAATAAAAAATACCGCGTTTCATATCATTCAGATGAAGCTGTGATTTTTAAAAATACAAAATGTAAAACTGTACATTCAGAAGTGACCAAAAGTGCACAAGGCTGTACTGTTTAGTTTCTTTGGTCCGCTGTTTAACTTCATCCCTCGTCTGTTCCAGCCTGCCCAGTAATCCCTTTGGTTTTTGATTTGTTTATTAAAAGTCTGTTTTATCCTCATTTTATTGTTTCCCTGCCTGTGAATTGTGACATAAATACTTCTACTAAACTTTTTTTTTTTAAATGTGGAGCAGATGGTGATATACATGGATTCCTGTTATTCCGGATCAATGTTCACCACACTTCCCGACAACATTCGTGGTAAGAAGGGCAATTTATATATATAACACAGCACTATAAGTGTCACGGTCTTTGACTTTGTTGAAATTTGCTTTTAGCTTCATTATAAAAGTGTCTTCTAGTCTTAGAAAAGTCCTACTTTTTACTGAGATTTTTTGACACCTAAGGGAAAGATTATTCTTAAGAGCATTGAGCAGTTTTATTCCTACAGGCAAAGATCAATATCCCAGGAGTTTAAATGACTCAATGATATACTCTGATTAACAAGTATTCCTTCATTTTTTGAGCAGCGTGTATGTGAGTGAGTGTGTGTGTGTGTGTGTGTGTATATATATTATGCATATTATATACATATATACATTCTAGTGTATGCTGTGACTTCAACAAAAGCAGAAGAAACAGGTTATGCCTGTTTTAATGATTTCTCTTTCTGATGAATTCTCAGCTGCTTGGATGCACTACACTGAAACGGTTTGTCTTTAGCATGATTTGAGTCAAAAATAGAATTATGTTAACAAATAAGATTATGAGTAAAAATGTTTGTATTTCTCAGAATGACCTTAATATTAAGACATTCCGGGATCAGTTTAGTGATCTTCAGAAAAAGATGAAATTACCTTCCGTCTGCTGTTTTGGGGACATGGTAAAACACTTTACATACATATGGAGCTTATATTATGACAAATATTTTTGAATTTGAATTGTGCAAATTAGAATTATTGACAAGTGTCATTTAACAAAACTGAATATTATATGGCATTTAACATAGTTCTGAATTCAATTTTTTTAAACTTGAATATTGAACATTTGAAATTGAACACAACTGAATTTTCAAATCGCAGGTTTTCTAATAGGGTCCGTGTAACGGTTTGCAGTTCTTTGTTCAATTTGCACCATCAAAATTAAACAGATAAAAACTGGCTTCAAACTTTCATTTTCTTTTTTTTCAAATACCTCACAAACGAATAATTGTCTCTCTGTTTAATTTTCTAGTCTACAAGTTTAGGTTGTGGCATCCGAATAAGATTTTTGAACAAAGATAAAACATGATTCAGTATTTTGATTTTCCTTTTTTTTTGCGCTCGCGGTTGGTCCGTACCAGTACCGCCGGGGGAGGGGATGGGGATTCGTTTACGGCCTGCAGCGAATCCAGAGCGCTGCCGCTTTACGTTTAAGCAGGGTGCGATTTGCAGCATCCCTGCCTCTGCTGAATTATTGTTATCCCTGGTGGGGATAAAAACATCCTGCGAACCTACTTCTAAGTCCCGATCTAAAACAAATGATTCGCAGTACGGGCTTTAAAGTCCTGTTTTGAATCAAATGATTGGCGATACGCGCTTTAAAGTCCTGTTTAACCCTCTGGGGTCTGAGGGTGTTTTGGGGCCCTGGAGAAGTTTTGACATGCCCTGACATTTGTGCTTTTTCAGTATCCTAAAAACATATTAATGGCTAAAGTCTGGTTACACTGTAATCAGCACAAACTGGGCTACAGTAATATGTAAACAACATGAATGTACTTGTTTGTGCTTTTGAGAAAACAACATTTATGCGTGGTTCGTGAAAATCTAATTTTTTTAAGTCACTGAAATTTTTTAAGTCATATTTGTTCACAAGACTTTTGAGAACTGGATGTGGTAGTCTAGAGTTTTTTCTACAAAATGATGTGAAAATCATCAAATTCAGTCGTTCACAAAAAAACAATATACTTATTTAAATTTTCTAAGACATGTTTTGTGATTGAAAGGGAATATCCAAGGGAGTGACAACGACCATTGAATATTTAGCAATTCACACCTGAGAGACAAAAGACCCTCCTCTAATGGCCCATCAATGAGACTGTGACTGTCAGGTAAGAAACAATGCAAGAAGATTCAGAGATTGGGGTTTTAGACTATCTGTATTTTATTTACAACACAGTATAATCAAAATATACATAATGAAGGTCAAATACACATTATTGAGCACCCTGATCTAACCACAGAGATGTGAACAGACTTTGTGTAGTTTCTGAAAACAGTTTTCTGGATTCTGTTCAACAAGTGAACAAAGTAAATCATACCTGATATCTCTAAACTCATCATCAGTAGTCAAGGAACTTTATTTACACTAGAATATGTGTAGTTGAACATCTGATGTTAGTACAGCGCTCTCAGTTTGACAGACAGCAGGATTCATCTGTTGTGCAGGTATCAGATCACTAAAAAACAAACAACATAAGAAAAACATCTGTGAGCATGCTAATATCAGAAACATATACATATACATATATATATATAGTGTATGAGTTTGTAGCCATAGACTCGCGCATTTGTACTAACGTGAAAAGGACATTTTCTATCTCTATATAAGTAATAATTATTGTTTTTCACGTTAAACATCTATTCGAGAGCAGAGTATTGATAAATATGGTCTAAACATACACTCAGTGTAAACACTCATATTACATCATATTGTTATACGATAAATAAATAACTAAATAATATGATCTTTAAGCCATAAACATAAACATGCTTTGTATGTATTATACAATACAAAAACGTTTTATATTTGGGAAACTATATTATTATTGTTAAGCGTAAGTGTAAACACTATTACCTTTATATCACATCGTTTTCTATTGTATAGAACGTTAAAAAACATCTTGGCGTCGTGACACATTTAGATGCAATGAAATGAAACGTACTTCATGATGTTTCACTTGCTGTAGTCATGAATTATAGTTTGAAAAAAAAGTCTTAACTAGTAAAATGTGTACAAGTTCTGTCACAGTAACACAGTAACAACTAACGCAAGCAGGCTGATAAAAGAAAGACTTACTCATGTAAATATCTCCTCTGATGGATCACGCTGCCCTGCTGAAAAAACCAGCTTAGGCTGGTTAGCTGGTTTTAGCTGGTTTAAGCTGGAAGTAGCTGGTTTTAGCTGGTCTCCCAGCCTGGCCAGGCTGGAAGTAGCTGGTTTGCTGGAAGTAGCTGGTCTTAGCTGGTTTAAGCTGGAAGTAGCTGGTTTTAGCTGGTCTCCCAGCCTGGCCAGGCTGGTTTAGCTTGGTTTAAGATGGAAATAGCTGGAAATAGCGAAGTAGCTGGTTTTAGCTGGTTTCAAGCTGGAAGCTGGTTTAGCTGGTTTAAGCTGGAAGGCTGGTTTTAGCTGGAAGTAGCTGGTTTTAGCTGGTCTCCCAGCCTGGCCAGGCTGGTTTTAGCTGGTAGCTAAGCTGGAAGCTGGTAGCTGGTTTTAGCTGGTCTCCCAGCCTGGCCAGGCCAGTAGCTGGTTTTAGTTGGTCTCCCAGCCTGACCAAGCTGGTGTCCATTTGACCTAATTACAAATTAATCAGTTTGTTTCACTTACTGACAAGGTTCAATTCAAGGTAAGTTTAGTATCATAATCAGGTAGGTTAGATGATACATCTTAAATTATTCTAGTTGTTAATGATAATATCTGAGAAGAGTCTAAAATAAATTGTAGTATCAAGTATAGCATAAAATCAAGCTAGCACTCAAAAAAATCAGCATAGAACTCAAATCAGATTAAATTATTGTCTGAAGAAATACATTCACCATAGTTGTATGACCAAATATAGTCAGCTATTTTATTTTTAAGGAGTGTTTCGGTATTAGACTTTTACACAAAATATAAATGAAACAATAACAACCACCTGCAGTTAAAAAACACTAGGAGAGAAAAAATATATATATATCTTTAACAAGAAATGCTTAAAGCATAATCTGATCACGTGGATCACGTGGTGGTTTGACGCAAATGTACAGCATATTGCTGTAAATTTTAAATCTACAGAGGCGGGATTTTCTTCAACGGTCGACATTCGGGAGCAGCAATAAGTACGATTCACAGCAGCGGTAAGTTTTTTGTTTCACTTTTAATTTTTCATTATGGTAACTGCAGTAGTATATTAAGATGTCTACATTTGCAGTAACCGCAGATTAACGAATCCTCCGTCCGCGGGGCGCGAGGGAGACTTGTGCCGGGTTTAAGCAGCGCGGTCGCGGGAGGATTTCACACATTCCCCGGCCTCATAGCGGCTACAGGCGGAAAATCTCTGGGTTCCTACGGTAATAATTACACGCTTCACTGACAACAGTTGTGATTCACGGGAACGTCGTGTTGTTCAGCACACTTTCTCGTGATTATTTTATGATGTAAATCAAATTTGCACAAGCAGTCATCTGTTAACAGGGACGCTGAAATGAAACATGACGTTACTTAAGTCTCGCAACTCACGGTCATCACGATCACGGAGGATGTAAACTGTCACATAAACTCTGAACGGTGCTGTTAAAGCAGTTAACGTAAGCAGCGAGATGTGCGAGAACATTTGATAACTTGCTACTTCGCTTAATTGTTTGATTGTAATGCTTTTTTCTAACTTTGGTTTAAATAATGAGTTAATTCAGCCCATCTTCATGTCTGTTTTTTTTCGCAGCATATATTCACTCCGGAGTAACTTTACCAGGAGGAGACAGATGGAGATTTGGAGTTAATTCAAAGGTAATGGTTGCATTCTAAGAATTTGAATACCTGAATTTTACATGTAGATTGTTAGAAGATGTTTCTCAACTCCAGAAGAGAGATGATTTTTAAGGGAGAATGATTCAGATATCTCAAAAGCTAAAACTAATGTGAATTACATATTGTCTGTTTCCTGACTGATTTGTAGATATTTAAGAGGAACAAAGTTGTTGAAAGAAAAAGTTCCATCTAAAACCACAGGGCAAATGGTACAGAAGAAACTGGTTGAAGTGAACCCAAGTTGCCACTCTTCTTTGCAAAGTGAAGGATTTTCATTGGAATTTCTAAAGTAAGACATACACACATACCAAGATCTCCTTTTTTCTTTTATTATATTCTTTTATTATCTACATTGCCGTTCAATAGTTTGGGATTAGTACAATTTTTTTATGGTTTTTATTAAATAAGTATTCTGTTAATCAAAGCTGCATTTAATTGATCAAAAATACAGAAAATTAATTGAAAAATTAAACAAAAGTAATGTTGTGAAATATTATTGCAATTTAAAATATAGTTTTTTTGTCTACACTGTAAAAAAAAATCCCGTAAAAAAACGGTAAAATTCCGGCAGCTGGGGTGCCGGAAAAAAACCGTAAAATAACAGGCACATTAAATAACAGTATTTTTCCGTAATTCAAAAAACAACGTAACAAAAATACGTGAAAAAACTGTAATTTCCGTAAAATAACAGTTTTTTTTTACAGTGATATTTTAATATACTTTAAAATGTAATTTATTTCTGAATTTTCAGCATCATTACTCTAGTCTTTTCATTACTCCAGTGTCACATGATCCTTTATAAATCATTGTAATATGCTGATTTATTATCAATTTTAGAATAAAATAGAAATATTTATTATATTTATTTATTTATTTATTTTTTAAACCTGTGATACTTTTCTCAGGATACTTTCATGGATAAAAAACGTTTTTTTGTTGTTGTTGTTGTTGATGTTGTTGTTTTTTTATTTTATCCAACAAGTATGTGTTAAACTGAATTTGATAGTAAAGACGTCTATTGTTAGGTAAGATTTCTGTTTTCTGTTTTCTATTTGTTGAGAGGTAATCTAATTTTTCTATTAATTCATGCATGCACTATATGTAACCATTTGGCCTGTCCATGACTAAAATTTTCTGGTCAACTAGTAGTCATTTATTTTTAAGAGATTAGTCGACTAATTGCATATTAATAAACTATATAATTTATAATAATGAAACTTTAATTGCCTATAGCCCATCAGCGCTCAAGCACACACAAAGCTTGCCACAGAACACTGGCAGAAGTAATGATTATGAATGTGTCAGGTAAAGAAAACAGCAAAGAAGACTGCCGTAACATTATAATAATTCATTAATATGTGTTTTCTGTATTTTCGGCTGCAGTGATAAAGTTGATAACACTTGTCATCTCTACAGTGGATGTGCACGTTTGATTGAATGGATTAAACAATCTGAAAATATTTGTTTTCCATTTTAACTGGCTTATTTAAAAGTAGACATTTCGCTTTCTATAGATACATTTTTCATGTCTGTGAAGCAAGCATGGAGTTTCTGTTTTTTTTGACACCCTCAAGTTCATAGAGACCAGAATTACATCATGGACTTTTTTTTTCTAGCATCTAATGAAATTTTGATAGACAAATGGTTAATTGATGATCAGAACTCAGGAGGCAGCCTTTGTAACCATAGTCAATTTAGCTACACTCAAAAAAATATTTCAGCCTAAACTTCTACTTTATGTAATTCAATTACGTACAACATTTCCATGCATTTAGATTACATAGTTTTAATTTAAACAGATCAATTAAACAAACTTCTAATGTGATTCAAATGCATCGTAGTCTTGAAATGAAACAGGTGCATTACTTCCTGTGCAAGTTAAACAAACCCTGCTCAGTGTTCATGTGTTTCCACACTACAGAGTGTTCAAGTAGCATTGACACAGTGTTGGAGTTAAGAAGATCATTATGTCATGATTGACCAATAATGATGAACACCTGCTGTTTACAAGCAGAATCACAGAAGAAAAGAGAAACACAAGAATCATACACAGCCAAAGATAAAATGAACTTAAATAAATAAAGACATCAAATCTCTGCTTAAACAACTTCACAAACAACATTACAGATTGACTTGATTTCTGTAATATATCCACTAATATTATTTGAGAACATCTAAACAGAGGTTTAGATGTTTTATTTATTTATTTATTTTTTTTTTTTAAGTTTCATTTGACCTCACCATCATGGCGATCAGGGTTTACTTTAGTTGGACTCTTGACTTTTGATTTTTTGTTTGGCTGCTGTAATTGTATGTATGAAGCACATCTATTACAGCAAAATAAAAAAAGCCCCCCCAAAAAAGAAGTCAGATTAGGTGTTTTTGGTTAATTTTTATTGTTTGTGAAATCATTTTCATCCAGTGGTCTGATGCACTGATCTCATGCGGTTAGTCTATTATTTTCATAATGTTTACAACAGGGGTATGAACTATTATGGATTATCTATTATAGTTTATCTTATACACTAAACTTTGAAATCT
>VONZ01004045.1:0-13437 GCA_012976165.1 Labeo catla | reverse complement strand
TTTAGTTAGAGCCTCAGTGCATAAAACGCTTAGTTAGAGCCTTCTAGGATCGCCAATAGTGATTTTAGGCATCCTAGCTCATGAAAGCAAGGCATGCTTGGAAACGCTCTAAAACGTCTTTTCTCAGTGAGAAAACGAAAGTTCATGCAGTTTCATGAAAAAAGCTGACCCACATTAAAAATGTTTCACATGCATGAAAGGAATGTTATTTATAATGAAGAAACAAACTTCTTGATCTGTTAGAAGTTTCTTGCATATGTAATTTAGTTAGAGCCTCAGTTCATGAAACGCTTAGTTAGGGCCTTCTAGGATTGCCAAAAATGTTTTTAGGCATCTCAGCTCATGAAACCAAGGCATGCTTGGAAACGCTCTAAAACGTCTTTTCTCAGTCAGAAAAGGCTAGTTCATGCAGTTTCATGAAAAAAGCTGACCCACATTAAAAATATTTCACATGCATGAAACAAATGTTATTTACGATCCAGAAAGACACTTCTTGATGTGTTAGAAGTTTTATGCATATCATTTTTAGGTAGAGCCTCAGTTCATAAAACGCTTATTTAGAGCCTTCTAGGATCGCCAAGACTGATTTCAGGAATCCTAGCTCATGAAACCAAGGCATGCTTGGAAACGCTCAAAAAAAGTCTTTTCTCAGTCAAAAAACGCCAGTTCATGAAGTTTCATGAAAAAAGCTGACCCACATTAAAAATGTTTTACATGCAGGAAAGAAATGTCATTTATGTAAATGCAGAAAAGACACTTCCTCCTGTTGATGTTAGACGTGCTTATGTATTATCATATTTAGTTAGATTCTCAGTTCATAAAACGCTTATTTAGAGCCTTCTAGGAACGCCAATACTGATTTTAGGCAACTCAGCTCATGAAACCACGGCATGCTTGGAAACGCTCTAAAACGTCTTTTCTCAGTCAGAAAACGCTAGTTCATGCAGTTTTATGAAAAAAGCTGACCCACATTAAAAATATGTCACATGCATGAAAGAAATGCTATTTATAATGCAGAAAGACAATTCTTGATGTATTAGAAGTTCATTGGATATGAAATTTAGGTAGAGCCTCAGTTCATGAAACGCTTAGTTAGGGCCTGCTAGGATTGCCAAAATGTTTTTAGGCATCTCAGCTCATGAAACCAAGGCATGCTTGGAAACGCTCTAAAACGTCTTTTGTTAATCATAAAACGCTAGTTCATGCAATTTCATGAAAAAAGCTGACCCACATTAAAAATGTTTCACATGCATGAAAGGAATGTTATTTACAATCCAGAAAGACACTTCTTGATGTGTTAGAAGTTTTATGCATATCATATTTAGTTTAGAGCGTTAGTTCATAAAAGGCTTAGTTAGAGCCTTCTAGGATCGCCAATACTGATTTTAGGCATCCTAGCTCATGAAACCAAGGCATGCTTGGAAACGCTCTAAAACGTCTTTTCTCAGTCAGAAAGCGATAGTTCATGCAAGTTTCATGAATAATGCTGACCCACATAAAAAATGTTTCACATGCATGAAAGGAATGTTATTTACAATGGAGAAAGACACTTCATGATGTGTTAGAAGTTTAATACATTTCATATTTAGTTAGAGCCTCAGTTCATAAAAGGCTTAGTTAGAGCCTTCTAGGATCGCCAATACTGATTTTAGGCATCCTAGCTCATGAAACCAAGGCATGCTTGAAAAGTGCTCTAAAACGTCTTTTCCTAGTCAGAAAACGAAAGTTCATGCATTTTCATTAATAATACTGACCCACATAAAAAATGTTTCACATGCATGAAAGGAATGTTATTTACAATGGAGAAAGACACTTCACGATGTGTTAGAAGTTTTATACATTTCATATTTAGTTAGAGCCTCAGTTCATAAAAGGCTTAGTTAGAGCCTTCTAGGATCGCCAATACTGATTTTAGGCAACTCATCTCGTGAAACCAAGGCATGCATGGAAACGCTCTAAAACGTCTTTTCTCAGTCAGAAAAGGCTAGTTCACGCAGTTTCATGAATAGAGCTGACCCACATTAAAAATGTTTCACATGCATGAAAGGATTGTTATTTACAATGCAGAAAGACACTTCTTGATCAAGTTAGAAGTGTCTTGCATATGAAATTTAGTTAGAGCCTCAGTTCATGAAACGCTTAGTTAGGACCTTCTAGGATTGCCAAAAATGTTTTTAGGCATCTCAGCTCATGAAACCAAGGCATGCTTGGAAACGCTCTAAAACGTCTTTTCTCAGTCAGAAAAGGCTAGTTCATGCAGTTTTATGAAAAAAGCTGACCCACATTAAAAATATGTCACATGCATGAAAGAAATGTTATTTACGATCCAGAAAGACACTTCTTGATGTGTTAGAAGTTTTATGCATATCATTTTTAGGTAGAGCCTCAGTTCATAAAACGCTTACTTAGGGCCTTCTAGGATCGCCAATACTGATTTTAGGCATCCTAGCTCATGAAACCAAGGCATGCTTGGAAACGCTCAAAAAAAGTCTTTTCTCAGTCAAAAAATGCCAGTTCATGAAGTTTCATGAAAAAAGCTGACCCACATTAAAAATGTTTTACATGCATGAAAGAAATGTCATTTATAATGCAGAAAGACACTTGTTGATGTGTTAGACGTTTTATGCATATCATATTTAGTTAGAGCCTCAGTTCATAAAACGCTTATTTAGAGCCTTCTAGGAACGCCAATACTGATTTTAGGCAACTCAGCTCATGAAACCACGGCATGCTTGGAAACGCTCTAAAACGTCTTTTCTCAGTCAGAAAAGACTAGTTCATGCAGTTTCATGAATAAAGCTGACCCATATTAAAAATGTTTCACATTCATGAAAGGAATGTTATTTACAATGCAGAAAGACACTTCTTGATCAAGTTGGAAGTTTCTTGCATATGAAATTTAGTTAGAGCCTCAGTTCATGAAACGCTTAGTTAGGGCCTTCTAGGATTGCCAAAAATGTTTTTAGGCATCTCAGCTCATTAAAACCAAGGCATGCTTGGAAACGCTCTAAAACGTCTTTTCTCAGTCAGAAAACGCTAGTTCATGCAGTTTTATGAAAAAAGCTGACCCACATTAAAAATATGCCACATGCATGAAAGAAATGTTATTTACGATCCAGAAAGACACTTCTTGATGTGTTAGAAGTTTTATGCATATCATATTTAGTTTAGAGCGTCAGTTCATAAAACGCTTAGTTAGAGCCTTCTAGGATCGCCAATACTGATTTTAGGCATCCTAGCTCATGAAACCAAGGCATGCTTGGAAACGCTCTAAACCGTCTTTTCTCAGTCAGAAAAGGCTAGTTCATGCAGTTTCATGAATAAAGCTGACCCACATTAAAAATATTTCACATACATGACAGAAATGTTATTTACGATCCAGAAAGACACTTCATGATGTGTTAGAAGTTTTATACATTTGATATTGAGTTAGAGCCTCAGTTCATAAAACCCTTAGTTAGAGCCGTCTAGGATCGCCAATACTGATTTTAGGCATCCTAGCTCATGAAACCAAGTTATGCTTGGAAACGCTCTAAAACGTCTTTTCTCAGTCAGAAAAGGCTAGTTCTTGCAGTTTCATAAATAATGCTGACCCACATAAAAAATGTTTCACATGCATGAAAGGAATGTTATTTTCAATGCAGAAAGACACTTCATGATGTTTTAGAAGTTTTATACATTTCATATTGAGTCAGAGCCTCAGTTCATAAAACGCTTTGTTACGGCCCTCTAGGAACGCCAATAGTGATTTTAGGCACCCTAGCTCATGAAACCAAGGTATGCTTGGAAACGCTCAAAAAAAGTCTTTTCTCAGTCAAAAAACGCCAGTTCATGAAGTTTCATGAAAAAAAGCTGACCCACATTATAAATGTTTTACATGTATGAAAGAAATGTTATTTATAATGCAGAAAGACACTTCATGATGTGTTAGAAGTTCATTGCATATGAAATTTAGTTAGAGCCTCAGTTCATAAAACGCTTAGTTAGAGCCTTCTAGGATCGCCAATACTGATTTTAGGCAACTCAGCTCATGAAACCAAGGCATGCTTGGAAACGCTCTAAAACGTCTTTTCTCAGTCAGAAAAGGGTAGTTCATGCAGTTTTATGAATAATGCTGACCCATATTAAAAATGTTTCACATGCATGAAAGGAATGTTATTTGCAATGCAGAAAGACACTTCTTGATGTGTTAGAAGTTCATTGCATATGAAATTTAGTTAGAGCCTCAGTTCATAAAACGCTTAGTTAGAGCCTTCTAGGATCGCCAATACTGATTTTAGGCAACTCAGCTCATGAAACCACGGCATGCTTGGAAACGCTCTAAAACGTCTTTTCTCAGTCAGAAAAGGCTAGTTCACGCAGTTTCATGAATAAAGCTGACCCATATTAAAAATATTTCACATGCATGAAAGAAATGTTATTTACGATCCAGAAAGACACTTCTTGATGTGTTAGAAGTTTTATGCATATCATTTTTAGGTAGAGCCTCAGTTCATGAAACGCTTAGTTAGAGCCTTCTAGGATCGCCAATACTGATTTCAGGAATCCTAGCTCATGAAACCAAGGCATGCTTGGAAACGCTCAAAAAAAGTCTTTTCTCAGTCAAAAAACGCCAGTTCATGAAGTTTCATGAAAAAAGCTGACCCACATTAAAAATATGTCACATGCATGAAAGAAATGTTATTTACGATCCAGAAAGACACTTCTTGATGTGTTAGAAGTTTTATGCATATCATTTTTAGGTAGAGCCTCAGTTCATAAAAGGCTTAGTTAGAGCCTTCTAGGATCGCCAATACTGATTTCAGGAATCCTAGCTCATGAAACCAAGGCATTCTTGGAAACGCTCTAAAAAAGTCTTTTCTCAGTCAGAAAAGGCTAGTTCATGCAGTTTCATGAAAAAAGCTGACCCACATTAAAAATGTTTCACATTCACGAAAGGAATGTTATTTTCCACGCAGAAAGACACTTCTTGATGTGTTAGACGTTTTATGCATATCATATTTAGCTAGACCCTCAGTTCATAAAACCCTTAGTTAGAGCCGTCTAGGATCGCCAATACTGATTTTAGGCATCCTAGCTCATGAAACCAAGGCATGCTTGGAAACGCTCTAAAACGTCTTTTCTCAGTCAGAAAAGACTAGTTCACGCAGTTTCATGAATAAAGCTGACCCATATTAAAAATGTTTCACATGAATGCAAGAAATGTTATTTATAATGCAGAAAGACACTTCATGATGTGTTAGAAGTTTTATACATTTGATATTTAGTTAGAGCCTCAGTTCATAAAACGCTTAGTTAGAGCTTTCTAGGATCGCCAATACTGATTTTAGGCATCAAAGCTCATGAAACCAAGGCATGCTTGGAAACGCTCTAAAACGTCTTTTCTCAGTCAAAAAACGCCAGTTCATGAAGTTTCATGAAAAAAGCTGACCCACATTAAAAATGTTTTACATGCATGAAAGAAATGTCATTTATAATGCAGAAAGACACTTGTTGATGTGTTAGACGTTTTATGCATATCATACTTAGTTAGAGCCTCAGTTCATAAAACGCTTAGTTAGAGCCTTCTAGGAACGCCAATACTGATTTTAGGCAACTCAGCTCATGAAACCACGGCATGCTTGGAAACGCTCTAAAACGTCTTTTCTCAGTCAGAAAACGCTAGTTCATGCAATTTCATGAAAAAAGCTGACCCTCATTAAAAATGTTTCACATGCATGAAAGAAATGTTATTTATAATGCAGAAAGACACTTCTTGATCAAGTTAGAAGTTTCTTGCATATGAAATTTAGTTAGAGCCTCAGTTCATGAAACGCTTAGTTAGGGCTTGCTAGGATTGCCAAAATGTTCTTAGGCATCTCAGCTCATGAAACCAAGGCATGCTTGGAAACGCTCTAAAACGTCTTTTGTCAATCATAAAACGCTAGTTCATGCAATTTCATGAAAAAAGCTGACCCACATTAAAAATGTTTCACATGCATGAAAGGAATGTTATTTACAATCCAGAAAGACACTTCTTGATGTGTTAGAAGTTTTATGCATATCATATTTAGTTTAGAGCGTCAGTTCATAAAACCCTTAGTTAGAGCCTTCTAGGATCGCCAATACTGATTTTAGGCATCCTAGCTCATGAAACCAAGGCATGCTTGGAAACGCTCTAAAACGTCTTTTCTCAGTCAGAAAACGAAAGTTCATACATTTTAATGAATAATGCTGACCCACATAAAAATGTTTCACATGCATGAAAGAAATGTTATTTATAATGCAGAAAGACACTTCTTGATGTGTTAGACGTTTTATGCATATCATTTTTAGGTATAGCCTCAGTTCATAAAACGCTTAGTTAGAGCCTTTTAGGATCGCCAATACTGATTTTAGGCATCCTAGCTCATGAAACCAAGGCATGCTTGGAAACGCTCTAAAACGTCTTTTCTCAGTCAGAAAACGAAAGTTCATGCATTTTAATGAAAAAAGCTGACCCAAATAAAAAATGTTTCACATGCATGAAAGTTGAACAAAGTTATTTACAATGGAGAAAGACACCCTCAATGCATGTGTTAGAAGTTTTATACATTTCATATTTAGTTAGAGCCTCAGTTCATAAAAGGCTTAGTTAGAGCCTTCTAGGATCGCCAATACTGATTTTAGGCAACTCATCTCGTGAAACCAAGGCATGCATGGAAACGCTCTAAAACGTCTTTTCTCAGTCAGAAAAGGCTAGTTCACGCAGTTTCATGAATAGAGCTGACCCACATTAAAAATGTTTCACATGCATGAAAGGAATGTTATTTACAATGCAGAAAGACACTTCTTGATCAAGTTAGAAGTTTCTTGCATATGAAATTTAGTTAGAGCCTCAGTTCATGAAACGCTTAGTTAGGGCTTTCTAGGATTGCCAAAAATGTTTTTAGGCATCTCAGCTCATGAAACCAAGGCATGCTTGGAAACGCTCTAAAACGTCTTTTCTCAGTCAGAAAAGGCTAGTTCATGCAGTTTCATGAAAAAAGCTGACCCACATTAAAAATATTTCACATGCATGAAAGAAATGTTATTTACGATCCAGAAAGACACTTCTTGATGTGTTAGAAGTTTTATGCATATCATTTTTAGGTAGAGCCTCAGTTCATAAAACACTTAGTTAGAGCCTTCTAGGATCGCCAATACTGATTTCAGGAATCCTAGCTCATGAAACCAAGGCATGCTTGGAAACGCTCAAAAAAAGTCTTTTCTCAGTTAAAAAACGCCAGTTCATGAAGTTTCATGAAAAAAGCTGACCCACATTAAAAATGTTTTACATGCATGAAAGAAATGTCATTCATAATGCAGAAAGACACTTGTTGATGTGTTAGACGTTTAATGCATATCATATTTAGTTAGAGCCTCAGTTCATAAAACGCTTAGTTAGAGCCTTCTAGGATCGCCAATACTGATTTCAGGAATCCTAGCTCATGAAACCAAGGCATGCTTGGAAACGCTCTAAAACGTCTTTTCTCAGTCAGAAAACGCTAGTTCATGCAGTTTCATGAAAAATCTGACCCACATTAAAAATGTTTCACATGCATGAAAGAAATGTTATTTATAATGCAGAAAGACAATTCTTGATGTGTTAGAAGTTCATTGGATATGAAATTTAGTTAGAGCCTCAGTTCATGAAACGCTTAGTTAGGGCCGCTAGGATTGCCAAAATGTTTTTAGGCATCTCAGCTCATGAAACCAAGGCATGCTTGGAAACGCTCTAAAACGTCTTTTGTCAATCATAAAACGCTAGTTCATGCAATTTCATGAAAAAAGCTGACCCACATTAAAAATGTTTCACATGCATGAAAGGAATGTTATTTATAATGCAGAAAGATACTTCATGATGTGTTAGAAGTTTTATACATTTCATATTTAGTTAGAGCCTCAGTTCATAAAAGGCTTAGTTAGAGCCTTCTAGGATCGCCAATACTGATTTTAGGCATCCTAGCTCATGAAACCAAGGCATGCTTGAAAAGCGCTCTAAAACGTCTTTTCCTAGTCAGAAAACGAAAGTTCATGCATTTTCATTAATAATGCTGACCCACATAAAAAATGTTTCACATGCATGAAAGGAATGTTATTTACAATGGAGAAAGACACTTCATGATGTGTTAGAAGTTTTATACATTTCATATTTAGTTAGAGGCTCAGTTCATAAAAGGCTTAGTTAGAGCGTTCTAGGATTGCCAATACTGATTTTAGGCAACTCAGCTCGTGAAACCAAGGCATGCATGGAAACGCTCTAAAACGTCTTTTCTCAGTCAGAAAAGGCTAGTTCACGCAGTTTCATGAATAGAGCTGACCCACATTAAAAATGTTTCACATGCATGAAAGGAATGTTATTTACAATGCAGAAAGACACTTATTGATCAAGTTGGAAGTTTCTTGCATATGAAATTTAGTTAGAGCCTCAGTTCATGAAACGCTTAGTTAGGGCCTTCTAGGATTGCCAAAAATGTTTTTAGGCATCTCAGCTCATGAAACCAAGGCATGCTTGGAAACGCTCTAAAACGTCTTTTCTCAGTCAGAAAACGCTAGTTCATGCAGTTTTATGAAAAAAGCTGACCCACATTAAAAATATATCACATGCATGAAAGAAATGTTATTTACGATCCAGAAAGACACTTCTTGATGTGTTAGAAGTTTTATGAATATCATTTTTAGGTAGAGCCCCAGTTCATAAAACGCTTACTTAGGGCCTTCTAGGAATGCCAGTACTGATTTTAGGCATCCTAGCTCATGAAACCAAGGCATGCTTGGAAACGCTCAAAAAAAGTCTTTTCTCAGTTAAAAAACGCCAGTTCATGAAGTTTCATGAAAAAAGCTGACCCACATTAAAAATGTTTTACATGCATGAAAGAAATGTCATTTATAATGCAGAACGACACTTGTTGATGTGTTAGACGTTTAATGCATATCATATTTAGTTAGAGCCTCAGTTCATAAAACGCTTAGTTAGAGCCTTCTAGGAACGCCAATACTGATTTTAGGCAACTCAGCTCATGAAACCACGGCATGCTTGGAAACGCTCTAAAACGTCTTTTCTCAGTCAGAAAACGCTAGTTCATGCAGTTTCATGAAAAAGCTGAGCCACATTAAAATTGTTTATCATACATGAAAGAAATGTCATTTATAATGCAGAAAGACAATTCTTGATGTGTTAGAAGTTCATTGGATATGAAATTTAGTTAGAGCCTCAGTTCATGAAACGCTTAGTTAGGGCCTGCTAGGATTGCCAAAATGTTTTTAGGCATCTCAGCTCATGAAACCAAGGCATGCTTGGAAATGCTCTAAAACGTCTTTTGTCAATCATAAAACGCTAGTTCATGCAATTTCATGAAAAAAGCTGACCCACATTAAAAATGTTTCACATGCATGAAAGGAATGTTATTTACAATCCAGAAAGACACTTCTTGATGTGTTAGAAGTTTTATGCATATCATATTTAGTTTAGAGTGTCAGTTCATAAAAGGCTTAGTTAGAGCCTTCTAGGATCGCCAATACTGATTTTAGGCATCCTAGCTCATGAAACCAAGGCATGCTTGGAAACGCTCTAAAACGTCTTTTCTCAGTCAGAAAGCGATAGTTCATGCAAGTTTCATGAATAATGCTGACCCACATAAAAAATGTTTCACATGCATGAAAGGAATGTTATTTACAATGGAGAAAGACACTTCACGATGTGTTAGAAGTTTTATACATTTCATATTTAGTTAGAGCCTCAGTTCATAAAAGGCTTAGTTAGAGCCTTCTAGGATCGCCAATACTGATTTTAGGCAACTCAGCTCGTGAAACCAAGGCATGCATGGAAACGCTCTAAAACGTCTTTTGTCAGTCAGAAAAGGTTAGTTCACGCAGTTTCATGAATAGAGCTGACCCACATTAAAAATGTTTCACATGCATGAAAGGAATGTTATTTACAATGCAGAAAGACACTTCTTGATCAAGTTAGAAGTTCCTTGCATATGAAATTTAGTTAGAGCCTCAGTTCATGAAACGCTTAGTTAGGGCCTTCTAGGATTGCCAAAAATGTTTTTAGGCATCTCAGCTCATGAAACCAAGGCGTGCTTGGAAACGCTCTAAAACGTCTTTTCTCAGTCAGAAAAGGCTAGTTCATGCAGTTTCATGAAAAAAGCTGACCCACATTAAAAATATTTCACATGCATGAAAGAAATTTTATTCACGATCCAGAAAGACACTTCTTGATGTGTTAGAAGTTTTATGCATATCATTTTTAGGTAGAGCCTCAGTTCATAAAACGCTTAGTTAGAGCCTTCTAGGATCGCCAATACTGATTTCAGGAATCCTAGCTCATGAAACCAAGGCATGCTTGGAAACGCTCAAAAAAAGTCTTTTCTCAGTTAAAAAACGCCAGTTCATGAAGTTTCATGAAAAAAGCTGACCCACATTAAAAATGTTTTACATGCATGAAAGAAATGTTATTTACAATCCAGAAAGAAACTTCTAGATGTGTCAGAAGTTTTATACATTTCATATTAAGTTAGAGCCTCAGTTCATAAAACGCTTAGTTAGAGCCTTCTAGGAACGCCAATAGTGATTTTAGGCAACTTAGCTCATGAAACCAAGGCATGCTTGGAAACGCTCTAAAACGTCTTTTCTCAGTCAGAAAACGCTAGTTCATGAAGTTTCATGAAAAAAGCTCACCCACATTAAAAATGTTTCACATGCATGAAAGAAATGTTATTTATAATGCAGAAAGACAATTCTTGATGTGTTAGAAGTTCATTGGATATGAAATTTAGTTAGAGCCTCAGTTCATGAAACGCTTAGTTAGGGCCCGCTAGGATTGCCAAAATGTTTTTAGGCATCTCAGCTCATGAAACCAAGGCATGCTTGGAAACGCTCTAAAACGTCTTTTGTCAATCATAAAACGCTAGTTCATGCAATTTCATGAAAAAAGCTGACCCACATTAAAAATGTTTGACATACATGAAAGGAATTTTATTTACAATCCAGAAAGACACTTCTTGATGTGTTAGAAGTTTTATACATTTCATATTTAGTTAGAGCCTCAGTTCATAAAACGCTTAGTTAGAGCCTTCTAGGATCGCCAATACTGATTTTAGGCATCCTAGCTCATGAAACCAAGGCATGCTTGAAAAGCGCTCTAAAACGTCTTTTTCTAGTCAGAAAACGAAAGTTCATGCATTTTCATTAATAATGCTGACCCACATAAAAAATGTTTCACATGTATGAAAGGAATGTTATTTACAATTTTTTACGTCAACAACCCACCCCACGCAAACGCTTAAGTTAGGGTTTCTCCTCTTAGGATCGCCAATACTGATTTTAGGCATCCTAGCTCATGAAACCAAGGCATGCTTGGAAACGCTCAAAAAAAAGTCTTTTCTCAGTCAAAAAACGCCAGTTCATGAAGTTTCATGAAAAAAGCTGACCCACATTAAAAATGTTTTACATGCATGAAAGAAATGTTACTGATAATGCAGAAAGACACTTGTTGATGTGTTAGACGTTTTATGCATATCATATTTAGTTAGAGCCTCAGTTCATAAAACGCTTACTTAGGGCCTTCTAGGAATGCCAGTACTGATTTTAGGCATCCTAGCTCATGAAACCAAGGCATGCTTGGAAATGCTCTAAAACGTCTTTTCTCAGTCAGAAAACGCTAGTTCATGCAGTTTCATGAAAAAAGCTGAGCCACATTAAAAAAGTTTCACATGCATGAAAGGAATGTTATTTACACTGCAGAAAGACACTTCTTGATGTGTTAGAAGTTTTTTGCATATGAAATTTAGTTAGAGCCTCAGTTTATAAAACGCTTTTAGTTAGGGCCTCTTCCGCTTGATTGCCAAAACAAGCTTTAGGCATCTTGTACTCATGAAACCAAGGCATTGGAAACGCTTCAAAACGCCTTTGTCAATCATAAAAACGCTTAGTTCATGCAATTCTTCATGAAAAGCTGACCAATAAAAATGTCACATACATGAAAGGAATGTTATTGGCAACCAGAAAGACACTTCTTGATGTGTTAGGTTTTATGCATATCATATTTAGTTTAGAGCCAGTTCATAAAACGCTTAGTATAGAGCCTCTAGGATCACTTTCAATACCGGATTTTAGTATCCTAGCTCATGAAACCAAGGCATGCTTGGAAACGCTCTAAAACGTCTTTTCTCAGTCAAAAAACGCCAGTTCATGAAGTTTCATGAAAAAAGCTGACCCACATTAAAAATGTTTTACATGCATGAAAGAAATGTCATTTATAATGCAGAACGACACTTGTTGATGTGTTAGACGTTTAATGCATATCATATTTAGTTAGAGCCTCAGTTCATAAAACGCTTACTTAGGGCCTTCTAGGAATACCAGTACTGATTTTAGGCATCCTAGCTCATGAAACCAAGGCATGCTTGGAAATGCTCTAAAACGTCTTTTCTCAGTCAGAAAAGGCTAGTTCATGCAGTTTCATGAAAAAGCTGACCCACATTAAAAATGTTTCACATGCATGAAAGAAATGTTATTTATAATGCAGAAAGACAATTCTTGATGTGTTAGAAGTTCATTGGATATGAAATTTAGTTAGAGCCTCAGTTCATGAAACGCTTAGTTAGGGCCCGCTAGGATTGCCAAAATGTTTTTAGGCATCTCAGCTCATGAAACCAAGGCATGCTTGGAAACGCTCTAAAACGTCTTTTGTCAATCATAAAACGCTAGTTCATGCAATTTCATGAAAAAAGCTGACCCACATTAAAAATGTTTCACATGCATGAAAGGAATGTTATTTACAATCCAGAAAGACACTTCTTGATGTGTTAGAAGTTTTATGCATATCATATTTAGTTTAGAGCGTTAGTTCATAAAAGGCTTAGTTAGAGCCTTCTAGGATCGCCAATACTGATTTTAGGCATCCTAGCTCATGAAACCAAGGCATGCTTGGAAATGCTCTAAAACGTCTTTTCTCAGTCAGAAAACGATGGTTCATGCAAGTTTCATGAATAATGCTGACCCACATAAAAAATGTTTCACATGCATGAAAGAAATGTTATTTATAATGCAGAAAGACACTTCATGATGTGTTAGAAGTTTTATACATTTCATATTTAGTAAGAGCCTCAGTTCATAAAACGTTTAGTTAGAGCCTTCTAGGATCGCCAATACTGATTTTAGGCATCCTAGCTCATGAAACCAAGGCATGCTTGAAAAGTGCTCTAAAACGTCTTTTCCTAGTCAGAAAACGAAAGTTCATGCATTTTCATGAATAATGCTGACCCACATAAAAAATGTTTCACATGCATGAAAGGAATGTTATTTACAATGGAGAAAGACACTTCACGATGTGTTAGAAGTTTTATACATTTCATATTTAGTTAGAGCCTCAGTTCATAAAAGGCTTAGTTAGAGCCTTCTAGGATCGCCAATACTGATTTTAGGCAACTC